>WAAG01004000.1:10986-23166 GCA_013390105.1 Tichodroma muraria
TAATCTCAGAGCCACTTCCCAAAGAATGTTTTTTTGAAACATTTCCCACAGCTGAGAAAGGAGTGAATTCACAATACTAACAGTTCTGCATGGTCCATTTCCACTTCTTCTATCAAGCCATGTTCTGCATAATTCACCCACCCTGTGAGTCATTGTACAGACATGTCTGCCTCCTCTTCTCCACACTGGACACTGCAGCTATGCTTACACTGTTTATTTTCTCTTCTGCCTTTTTAATCATCTGGGAATATTCTATTTTTTTTATGTGCAGTGAGGAAAGGGGAAACAGTAGAAAACCAGGGTCATATCCCAAGTACAAGTAAGAGGGAACATCCTGATCTGGTCAAGGAAGGTTGCAACCAAAGAGGTTTAAACAGCCTTGCTTAGATCTCTGTCTAACGGAGTCTTCTGGGGCCACAGCTCCAAGAGAACCACCCAGAGTATCCCAGGTGGTTAAAAGACTCAGGAAAAAAAAAATAATACATTTGAGGACACTGAGTGCAGTGCTGTTCTCTAATTGCACCTATAATTTGAACCTTCTCAGTGTCTAATATCAGGAAAAGAATTACATACCACTTCTTACATCTTCCCTTAAATGTATGCACTATACTGACAGTCTAGAAAACCCATTATGCTTGCTGGCAGCTCCTCTGCTAGTCTGGCAAAAGTCTGCACACGTTAATGAAGCAAAGGTTATAGCACGAATTTTAAACTGAACTCAATAATCTGATACTTTTATAAATTTTACTCTTAATATAACTATGCAAATTTATCTAGACCTCTAGATAGATGATCCTGGAAACTCTTGTAGCATTAGGGAGCTCGTAAGAGGGTGGGAATTGGAATTACTTAGTGAGACCAAAAGAAGCACAAGGTACTTTTGACAAAACTTCCCAAGTGTCTATTAAAGACTATGCCTAGATATACTCCTGCTGCTATACCAGCTGCAGCACTCTTCATTTATGTGTCTTCAAGTCACCTTAACTGGGCTCATTATTATATGCTGAAACAGTTCTGACTAAAAAGAAAACTTTTGGAAATCATTAACTTTACTTAATGAAGAAACCACAGATTGTTATAACATATTTTGGAAAATACAAGCTGGCATGCTTTAAAAATTGTTGGCTTAACTTCAAACTAGAGCTCAGAGTTTGTTGTTTTTCTTCCATTTTCTACTGATGTTGATAAAAATGATTTCAAGCAAGTTAGGACATGTTTTATCATCACCATTGCTCTGAAGATTTACACAAAAGGGAAAAGAACTTTCAGTTTGGATAATGCAAATCAATATGTAATATGTAATAATAATGCAAATTGTAATATTTGGTAAGCTGGACTAAACGCAAAAAAATACAGAGCTTTGGGTAGAGAAAGTCTTTAAAATATACAAAAAGTTCTGAGCTAATCAAATGGTAGTGTTAATGTACACTCCAACCACAGGAGATGGGACACTCTTCATTCTGACAACTCAATTTCTCCCTTTCAAAGACAGCTTGGGTAAAGACACTTTTCTAGAATATTCAACAGATAAAAATATTTTTTAAATATTCTACAGTTTTTATCGCACAGCACATATACAGCTGTGTATATTCCATATTTAAAGCCCTCCCAGATAAGATTAACTTCCTAATTAAAACATGCAAAAACCCAATGATCACTTCCTCATTCAACATCTTTTACATCCAGGAACCTGCACACTTGTGTAAGTCCACTTCTGCAGCAGACTTTATCTATGCTAAAAAAGATGGGAATGGCAGAGCTACATCCTGAACTGCTGCCTGGCACCTGTTTATGCAGTACTCTACCACCATCTCTGAGGACAGAGGTTGAGTGTACGTGAGGCAGACTTGCTGTACCTCTCTGCCAGCCATCCCTCACATCATGCAGGACTCCAGAAGAAGTAAATCTCTCTCTAAAAGGTTACTGAAGTGCTGTCTTCACCTCTGCACAGGCCCCTCACCTCTCTTCATACCTCCCTTTATCATCTTCCCAACAGCCAGATTAAGTGACCCTGAGATCCCTTCCCTTTTCCCAAAGCCTGGGAGGGATTAGCAGGGGGCAATGAAAAGGGAAAGAAAAAATGTTAGCTTGAGTAAAAATGGATGGCTGCAGAGGCGATAAAAGGCGCCCCACAATGCGGGACAGTAAAAAAGACAATGAGAAGAGCTGGTCTGGATGGAAAGTGTGAGGGAATAAAAGAGACCCTGCTGCCACAAATCTCTGCCAAACCTTCCCTGGCCTAAAAATGCCCTGAGCCCTACTCATGCCTCTGTCCCCTTGTCAGCTGCCAGAAGACCCCCACCACTAGTCCAACAGCCAAAGGGCCCTTGCAGCCACTTCTGAACCCTTCCTGCCCCAGAGGACCTGCAATTCATCCCAGTTCCTCTTTGTCTTGCCCTCTGTGATCTCCATAACCTGCTCATTTTGCCACATCTGTATTCATTTCTGTCATTAATAAGAAGCCTGCAGCCCCTCTTTGTCATTATTTCAAACTAGAGCTTCAGAGCAAGCAACGAGAACCAACCACAGGAGAGAGAAAAATCTTGGAATACAAAGATCTGAATTATGGAGCGGCCTTAAAGTACAAATATACAAGGTGGAAATGTAGATTCCCTATGTGCTAATACAGTTCACTTAACAGGCTTGTTTTGAACCAACAGAAAAATCAAGGAAAAATGCAAATCTCACTGGCATGAATGATAGTTTTATTATGCATCACATCAAATTCAAACAAACTTCCCTGCAATTTTTGCATGTTCCTAGTTATAGAGACTGGGTTTCATTCTGGCCTATGTGTTTTACTTAAAGCAGCTATTAACTTCTTACTATTTAAATCCTGTTTTACTACAGCATGAAGCATACTGATAAAAAGATCAATTATTAAACACTGAAATTCTGTTAATTGCTCAGCATTGAAATTATGTAAATCACACAAAATTCCAAAAGGTTGACTCATATTTACCTCGTACTCTCCTTTCCACCCATAGTATTATTCTCTATGATCAACATTGCTCATCTACCTGGTCTATCTGCTGTTAATCATGAATAGTGTGCCCGTCCTCTACCCTCGAAGGCTAAATCAATCAGCACTGCATTAAAACAATGCCTGTGCAGACTAATGGTAACTTGGAAAAGTTTCTTTTCTATGTCTCGCAGTACCCCAGTACCAGAGAAACCACAGAGAGGAAAAAAGTCCCTCAAGACATTTCTTCTGTGCTCCCACAGGCCTAAGTTTTCTTCTACCATATATTGTTTTTTCCACAGCCAGACCAGTTCTAAATAAAGGACTTGCAGGGCTCAACCCATTTGCATGGGCAAAAGCGGGGAAAAATGTCAAGCTTTGATTCCTAGGGGGTTGCTTTTACTCAACAAAGCAATACATATTACCACAGTGTAGCAATCTTCCTGACGATTTTCTGCTTACCCTAAATTTTACTCCAGATGAGTAGCACTGGCTACAAGCACACCTGGCAGGTGTGGAGCCACCTTCAATCCAAAGATCTGAGCTTTGCCACCACCGCCGCTCAAGGAGGTGCGCTGGCTTCTCCAGGCAGAGAATGACAGCAGGCAGCAAACCCCGCGGCCCGAGGCACTGCAGGCCAGGCAAGCCAAGGAAGCGCTGCAGAGCAGCACGCACGTCTCTATCGCAAAATACTGCTTCTAGAGGCCACGTCGCTTTGCGTAACTGGGGGAGCTGAACTCTCAGGTGGTCTCTTTGTGACTGTCACCTTGGCACAGATGGCAAAGTTGGCCTTCCAGTCTGTGTAGGCCCAGCCTCCCTGAAGCCCAACATTTTTGGATACTTCGGATACCCGCTACTGCGCTAATGCAATGTACTGTACTGTGCTAATGTAAACGTGATTTCACACGTTTTCAACGCAAAATTTGGATCGGTGAAACTCTGACATGTGTCAAGGGCTCATGGTACCAACAGGCCATCACCGGTCCGTCCCACAACTCGAGCCCCATGTCAACCCCCTTGGGACATCAGCCCCTGTCCCAAGTGATGCCACAGCCCAGCCCAACCTGGCCATGGCGCTCATCGAGCCAGGTCCCAGCGCAGGGCCAGGTCCTAGCCTGGCCTCAGCCCATTCCCAGAGAGGTACCAGATGTGCAGGGCTGGGGCTGCCCTGGTGTCCCCCAGAGACTCTGCTCTGTGCTGGGGCAGTGGGACAGGCCAGGCTTGTCCCTGCCACCCCTCCATGGGGAGCCCCCACTGCTGCGCCCCGACAAAATTAATCTTTGAGATGATTCAGAGAAACTCTGATGGGTTCCAGAGCAACAAACCAGAAAAAACAAATGAAAGGCATTTTATATGGCACATCTTGGTTACTTCAAGCACTCTAGCCTGCCACGCCACCGTGGATGTGATGGAAAGCAGCTGAGAAGCAAGGAGCAGAAGATGCCTCAGGAACAGCATGTCTTCAGCGGGGTTACTGGGCTCAGCTCTGGTCTAGTCAGCTCAAAGAAGAGAAAAAAGGCAGAAACAAAGACATTTTAAAAAAACAGATTACTAAGAGCATGGAAAGGGTCTTTTTTTTCATAAAGAGACACTGGAAAAATTGAATCAGCTTTATTCAATGCCTCTCCAAATACTAAGGGCAGAACACAGGACACAAAATAGTAACAAGGTTAGACCTTGCCTGTTCCCACTCTCATAAAATACGGATGTTCAAAAAACTTAAGTGATCATTTTTTGGACTGGGAAGCTAATTCCTGGAAGCAAAGAATATGGTAGAATTTTTAATATAATTAACATTTAAATTCATAAGAAAAATACAAAGAATTACACAATAAAAGAAAAAATACTGAGCAAAGCAGCAAAAAAACTCTAGGTAATGGAGGTAAGCGAAAAAAACCATTCAGACTCATTTCAGTTAGCTATTTCTGTAATTACTTTGGCTAATAACTGCACCAGGCAAAACTTTGTTAAATGTAGTAGGACAAACTACAAATTTCAAAGTATGTTTAAGAACTGAATTATATTCTGAGTACTTTCCACAATGATAGTCATAGCCAATATAGACATAAATTAAACCAAAGTAGTTCTGCCTCATGGACTTTGTGAGACACTCCTGTAAATTACTGAGGATTTGAAGGAAACAATGTGATACACTTTGCAGAATTGTACTTCAAAACTAAGCTGAAATTTCCTAACATTTACCAATAAGTCAGTTTACTGGCTGTGATGGTACCAAACCAAGATGTGATGTTTATCAGCAGATCACACACCACTGCTCTTAGACTTCAATGGCAAATGCAGTTTGAGCAGAAGGGAGAAGAATCACAAAATCTAGTATAAAAGTTAGGCATGTGAATGAAATATCACAAATGGATCACTGAGTCGTGTTTACCTCACAGAGTTGGTTGCTTGATATGCATGATCATCAAGATCATCAAGAGTGTATGAGTTCACAGACTGGCCTCCTAGTTGCTTCTGCCACCCCTGGAACCTTTAACGGACCTGGAGAGGTCATTTAGTGCCTCTTGACAACAGGAGGCAGGACCACATTTGTCTTAAGGATTTCTGGTGATTGGTTGGACATTAAATGCTCCATTACCTTTAGAGGACATTACTTAGACAGGACTTTCCCTACCAATTTAACCTAATCTCTCCTGCAGCAGCTCAGCAAGCTGGCTCTTGTCATGTTCCCACTGGATGTGGAGAAGAGTTTGCTTCCCACCACTCTGCAGCAACCAATTACATAGTTAACGATCATTATCACATCTTTCAACAGTTTTTGCTTCCCTAGACTGCAACATTCCAGTTCTTTCACTGTTCTCTCAAAGATTATGTTTTCTAGACCTCCGACCACCTTTGCTACTCATTTCCTGCTGAACTGGTTAGACTCTGCTGGAACTTTGGTATCCAGAATCCCAGATAGTACTGATACCAGATATAAACCCCAAAGTCACAACTACCAAAAGATGCCATCACACATCTGCAACAATCCTGTTATGCATCCCCAAATTAAATTTGATCTTGATTTTGCACATCTTTAACATGTTGTATCCTGTCAAAGTCTTCATGCTGAAAACTAAATTTCCTAAGGAAACTACTTAGCACAATTCGTAAAAAAATATTTAGTGCTTATCCTTTAGTTCAGTATTATGTATCTGAATAAATATTTGAGTGACATATATAATAAGAACCACCACAATCAATAAGGTTTGGGGAAAGCTTCCAAGTAAGTTTACTAACTCTAACACATCCACAAGGCTTTCTCAGGTGCCTGAAAGCTGGGAGACTACCAACTTCAGACGAATCATCCAGTGGACTGGTTTCCCAGCCTTATAACCCTTGAAGACTAGATCCTTTCAGCACAGTAAATACCATGTACATCTAAGCATTACACAAATAAATACCAATAATCAGGAGTGGCTCACAGAGCAAATTTTTCTTTTTAGGTACAGAAACAAGTATAATTGTGGTTATTATGAACCTTTCTACTTTACTGATTCTTCTAAAGTCTGTACTCCCACGCCACAACTTATTGAAGAAGTTAACCAGTAACCCGGTGCTGGTTACAGCGCAAGAATAAAGCAGGTTTCTGTGTGCCACAGAAGGACATAGCAGGACATAAATTATTTCATCTCGTGTCAATAAACTAAGTGAGGGTATCATGCTAGTCCAATCTGCTGCAGGCATCGCAGTCACGTTGCAAAAAAGAAAAAAAAGACAAAACCACCCAGCCCCGCATCAGTGACACAGCTCACTGGCAGCTCCCTGCTAACAAGGAGCACGAGTTTCCTTACCTTACCAGCCCCCCGGCTCCCCGGCCCCACGATCCCCACGGCCGCCTCCCGCGGCCTGTGCCCGGCTGCGGAGCGGTGCCCGAGGCCGTCCCGGGGGCTGCACCTGCCCGCGCCTGGCCCGCGTCCGTCCCTGCAGCCAGGGGAGCCCCGCAGGGATGCAGCCCCGGGCAGCCCGCTCGTCCCCCGCGTCCCCGGGACCCCGCTGACCTGCNGCGCCTGCCCTGCGCCCCTGCCCCACGGGCGCAGCCCCCACGGGCCCGGCTCGGACAGGCTTTCCCCGGTCTGGAACAGCATCCCGACCCCGGGCTGCATCGGCGAGCAGCAAGCTGTTGGATACCAGAGAGACAGGCCAGTGGTTTGAAATAGTTTGCTGATATACTCCTGCCCATCATTCAGCATTTCTTCTTCAGGTGAAGGGACAGAATGACTTTTGAGTCCCGGCCTCAGAGATTGCTGTGTCCGGGAAACAGACTAGTGGGAGCGCTTTGTGTTTAGTAACTGGATGACCACACAATCAGCATATGACTTCCATGTGTAAGGAGGTTTTACTAAAAGCAAGAGCTGGTGTCTCTCATCACCTTCACAGAAACTCCAAGATTCCCTACACTTGAAAGAGGTGTGCAAGCCTGCCTGGCCCAGGTGAAGCAGTATTTAAGACCTCTGGGGCCATTCCCTAATTATTTATTTACAGGTTGTACCTAGGTGATTGATGTTCCTCATGTCTGCCCCTACCACATACATGAAAGCTCTTGGAGGAACATCAGAGCTGCATCACGCAGGCCTTGCCCTTCTCTGAAAGAATGCATGTGGAGAAAAACATTAAGTAAATAACACAGAAGTGTTAGATTTCATCAGACTGGGTGCCTGGCTAACATGCGTCTGAGGTTGGTAGGTGCAAAGGGGCATGCAGCTTCCCTAGTTCTCTGTGAATAAAGAACGTCTACATTAGAAACCGGTATGGCTTATGGATGCCAGCAGTCTCAAGCAAGGCTCCTTGCTCTCACACTCAAGGCCCTTGCCTCCTCTGCCACTGCCATTTTCAGGGTCTGGGGCCAGCTTGTTATCTTGATGCTTTTCCAAGACATGTGGGTTATTTGTACTGTGGGCACACCAGTAACCATGATCAATTAATCTATTTTGTGGTAAGAAACCTCATCCACTCTCTTCCTTCAGATGTTTCCTGCTTGCCTTATGCTCATGCCTGTGTAAAAACTTGTGTTTGCAAGTCTCAGTTCAAATGTAGCCCCAATATGCTTTAACAGGTAGTCTCTTTTGAGGATCACTGAAGAGCAGCAGATTTTTGTGAATGAACAACGCAGGAAGCGTCTGTGTTGCCTGCTCACACACAAAGTTTAGGCAAATACCTCCACACTTGACAGAAAGGGTTTTCACCTTTCAGTTAAGTGTGATAAGACAGAAACTTTAAAAATCAACCCTGCTGTTGTCTGCCTTCCCCAACACAGCAAAGGATCAAAAGATGTTTTTCTTTCTAAATTGTATCCCAGAAAGGCATTATTTGGGGACATCTGTAAGGAAAATCTTTGTTAGTTTCTCTTCCTCCCTCTGATGACATGTTTGGGAAACTGAGCAGCTCAGCCATGAACAAATGTATATCTCACTTTATGATGATGCAGTTTGATTGCTATCAATGAATTTGTTCATATATATGTGTATATATATGCATATATGTCTGAAGACACACATGTACATATATTTTCTGTATATTTTTCCAATTTTAAAGAAGAGCCTCTAGAAGAGAGATGTTTAAGAAATTCTGCAAATGAACTGCCATAGACAATACCTATTTTAGCTAAAAATGTTCATGAAAAATCTTAATAACTATATCATAGACAGAGTACGTAAGAGCAAATATCAACTCTAAGAGGGTTTAAATCTGACAGAATCAATATTTTTTTGAAGTGTAGCACCTCTGGGCCATTGTTTATGCAACAATTATATTTCTGTTTATAGCACGAAACATTTCTCACCATTCATGGCCAATGTATTGTGACTCCTTAAACATGAATAATTTACAAACTTTGATAATACTCTAACCAATCTATCTCCTATGAATGACTTTAGAAACATTATAACACTATATGTATAAACTTTGCCTTTAACCGAATCTACAGTTAAGTCTGGAAAATTGCAGTAATAAAGCAGTGGTCTTATGACTTAAATCTACAGTGATCTCCCAGGCTTCACAAAAAAATTCTTTTGTTTAGCTTACATCAAAAAATTGGATAGAAGCATAAATCTTGTTAGCCCTTATCCTGGTCATGGTAGAAGAGATGATGCACAAAGTGGATGTGAGCACAGCCCCCAGTAGATCATTTTGTTGCCACCATGTTTATTCACCCATTAAAATTCTCCTACTATTAAATTATTAAAATGGTGATTTTTTAGCTGTTTACATGTCAATAGCGTTTGATGTTATTTCTTAAATAATGAGTCTGAAGAGGGGAAAAAATGTTCTTATGTAAAGCATAAAACAGTATGGTGCCCAGTGAGGGCATGCAAAAATGAAAGGAAATGAAAAGGCAATCTAAAATCTAAGCACAAATTGCATCCAAATAAGTCATTTTGAGGTCTCCACTACATTCCTATCTAGCTTCAGGCAATCAAAAATTGTGTCATCCTCCTCCCACACTGTGAAAGTTCTTGATGCCTTTCTTTGTCTCAGGATTCTGTGGTTTCAAATTAAGTTTCTGGTTGCTTTACAAACAAGTTGCATTAGCCAAGGCTATGTAGACAGAAAATTGTTTCCTTGTGGAAACTCTCAGGAGGTACACTGATATTACCTAAACATATTGAAGATTCAAGTTTTACTGACTGGGGTTTAGAAAAATGCCTTTCAAAACCTATACACCTATTCTTCTATGTCTATTTTCCTCCTCCTGAAACAGGCATCACATTCTGTAGCCCTTGTTCTTCCTTGCTCAGGAAGAATTTTAATTTTTCCATTTTCTTTTCCTCAGTCAAGTTTTAAAAGATAGAGTAGACAGGAACATAGCTGTACTGTGTCAGTGGAAAAGTTTGGAAAATATAAAATGTATGTTAATAAACATTTCATTATTATGTAAGCCTGCTGCTGAAATGACTTGCGTACTCAAGAAGTGCACAAGTACTCAAAAGTACTTTACTCAAGAGTAGCTTTACTGAGAAGAATTCCATGGTGTGCATATTGGTGTGGATAGCGTTTGCAAGGCATTATCCTGAGGATGTGAGTCACGGAGGTAGCCTGACTCAGCACTGGAGAAACCACGTGAAGGTCAATTCTCCCAAGCTCCAATTAACCAGTCACAAATTCTTCTTTTTTCCTCGCAGCTGCAACACAGGGCCCTCTCCCATGTCCTTCAGGGCAGGACAAATGGAGCAGATTAAGTGGTGGGGCATAAAAGACTGATCATGAACCAGCATCTTTTGAATTCATATATTGTTCTGCATAATGCTTAAAAAATACACATATTTAGATAATTTCCAATCAATAGTGCTCAGGTCACGTAATTTGATTGAGTTACATCAACATCTGCATTTCTTACTAGTAATCACATGCAAAATGGTGACATTTCTACATATTGTAGACAGCTACATTGATATTCCTTGTCTATGACCCTGAGATTAGCTCAGTTGATGAAAGGATGATGCTAGTAATGCCAAGGTTTCAGGTTCAATCCCAGTATGGGCTCTTTGCTTAAGAGTGGGACTTGACAATCTGTGTGAATTCCTTCCAACTCTGAGTATTCTGTGCTTCAAGATTAAAAATATTTTTTTCTAGCTTCAAACATAATTTCTAGTTCTCAGGTTTGTGTGGCCTGAAGTTTCAGTGAAATTCTGTGCCTATTTTTACCATTATCCATCCCTTCAATCAGCCACTAAATAGTAGGAAGTCAGCCAGGAATGAGTAAGCTCAGACATAAATGCAGATGCTGAGCCAGCTCAATTTACACCTGTGTATGATAGATAATTCTCATGGGATCAAGCCCACTCTGGTAAGTAGCAATACTTCTTTACACCTCAGCAGACATCTCAGACATAAAGTGTACTTATGGTTCTGATAATCATGTATTTTGCCTGTGAATGACAAAATTTAGTAAGAGATTTGGCTATGTTTAGGACACCAGGGTGACACCCTAATGACATTGCATTCTAAACAACATCAAGCTTTACAAAGGTGTCACAAATGAGTGTTTTAAGGTCGTTTAAAGAATCAGTGGCAAAGGAATCAGCAAAACCAAATTTAATATAAGAGCAACAGCACAAGAAGAGGGGCGGATGCACCACCTCATTAAGAAATGCTAATAAATACAGGTTCTGTAGTAATCACACTACTTGGAATTTATGCTTTAGAAAACTATCAATGCAAGACCTTTACTTAATTATGCTGTCAGTGACCACATCACATTCTTAAACCATCTCCGCAAGAGCAGGTTGTAATTTAATGGACAGAAATTCTACAACCTTATGGCAAACCAATGTTTCTGTATTTTCCATCACTTCTCCAATAAGCATACTTCGGCTTACCAGTAGCATAATCAAGATTCTGAAGTGAATTCTGCATTGTTATGGTGGGCAGGCACTGGTAAAAGAGAAACTAGAGCTAATGCATGAGGAGAAACAACTGGAAAATAGTAGCTGGAGCTCAGGATTTGCAAAACAGAAATTTCCACAATCCCTGTCATTTAAGCCATTGCTTAAAAAAGCATGATTGAAAGCTGTATTTCCACAGTTTAAGTGACAGCTCTTTACAGTTTAATGATGCTAATGTAGGCACTCCAGGCTAGTGATACAAACACTTAAATTGGCTGTCCACTTTCAGAACCCTGTCTCTTTGTGTTAAAACTGAGCAGAGACTACTCCATGAGCATTTAAACTAGGTCTTTATACAGATCTGGAATGAAATTACATAATGTCAATAGCTCTCATGAATGAAATAGGTCTTTACAAAAGGAGTAGTGCATTTGATTTTCAGATACTAGTCAGTAACACAGAAGACAAGAGTATTTAAAATGCACAGAAACTTCCAAACTTGAAAAATAAATATTTCTTGGAGTTGTAAGTTTTTACAGAAATATTACAGATTTCTATCCATTTAAAAAAAGTAAAAATAAGAGGTTCCCCGTTTTTTCACTGAACAATGCTATATCTTTGGCACATTCAGACCTTTTTTTAGAACTTAAACTAATAGAGGGCAGGCTAGATACTAGGTTAGATATAGATTAGATAATAGGAAGAAATACTACAGTGTGAGGATAGTGAGACACTGGAGCAGGTTGCCCAGAGAAGCTGTGGATGCCCCATTCCTGGGAGGGTTCCAGGGCAGGCTGGACGGGGTTTTGAGTGATAGTCTGATGGAAGGTGCTTCTGCCCGTGGCAAGTGGGTTGGAATGAGATGATTCAAGTCCCTTCCAGTTCAAACCATTC
>WAAG01004005.1:1170-11624 GCA_013390105.1 Tichodroma muraria
GAGATCACTGGTGCAAGTGGTGTTTGCTTTCCTTTCTACATAATTATGCAATCATGAGGAAGTCAATAACTGCCTCTGATCACTTGTTCAAACTAGAACATCAGGAAAGAATTTAAGATCATTTTTCACAATGTAAAAACAAGTTATAGGGGAAAACCACCTCTTAAGAGTTACCTGTCCTCCTGCCTCCTCACAAAAACTATTCTAATGGTACTCTTCCTTTAGAAATCTCTATTTCTGCTGCAATTCAAATAGTTAACCAGAAAGTGAAAGGTCACTACATTCCATGACTGATTTCCAGCCTGCATAAGACCAGTGGGATTTTCAACTGACTTGTGCTCAAAGTTGGAAATTAGTGGCTGAAAAGTTTACTAGATATTTTGCTTTTGTCTTCAGCCATACTGGCAGAGAATATGAGCAATGGTCTGGCACGCATTAAGGGAAAGCAGCTACAGCATCAGTGTGCACCAGTGATCTCTCTGGGTAGCTGGAGAGGTCACTAGGACAGACTACTGAAACAAAAATGTAAATTCAGAATGAATTAATGATATACTAACACAAAAAATCTACCATAAACTACGGGCATGGCTTTCTTAATTTCTTAGTGCGGCAACTTTGAGCAAGCACCCAGCAATCATCTCTAGGATTACCAAAGAGAAGTATCAATAACCATTAAATAGTTTGTACTTTACAGAATGAAAAACATTAACATGCAAACAGTATCAAAACATTTGAACAATCATTTCAGATCTCCTAATTCATAGAGCACTGCTCTAGCTTCTGGGACATCTACTCTTTTGATCCCCCTTCAGCAGTGAACATTTTACCTACAGTGGGTATATTACCTTCATTCACATATTTATATATCAAGCAAATGCCATGATACATATTAAAAAATCTCAGGAGCATTTGCAGCAGTTCTTAGTACAAATCACTGGTGAAACCAAGCTTGTGTTTATTTCTCTCTTTAAAAGCAGATGCTTTGCTTTCACAGAGTTTATTTCCTGATTTTGGAGCTTAAAAAAAGCACTCTATAAGAATGCTCTTACATATATTGCTACTTACTTAGTAAGTAGTAATTTGATGGCATGCAATTAGTTTCTAAATCATCAAACAGATTCTACATTCTTCTGACACATACTTAATGCAAAAGGCCTTATATAAAAGGTGCTAAATTAAACAATAAAAAAACCTTCACAACATGCAAGCAATCCTAGCCATTATCTACACAACTGTATTAACTATCAGAGGTCAATCAACACAGGAAAAAGCCTGATTTAGTAGAACATCACAATAACAAGCATAATTCTGTTACGACTTGAACACTTATTCTAAGACATATTTCAAGTCTCTTGTTAAGTAGTCTTTCCAGTCCATAGGAAGACTACTTAATAGGCTAAAGTTACTGGCTTATACAAGGGACTCTATTTCCTTGGATTAAGTTGGGTTATTACAAGGAAAACAATTATACCAACAGCTCTGGTAATCTCCTAGCAGGCAGTATACCTCTCTTGTGTCAAAGCGTTGCGAAATGCAGGAACATGAGTGACTTACAGTTTTGTGTAAATACAATTGTTGGTGCTGTTCCTAAATATACCTCACTGTGTTTTACAAAGAAAGACCAACGTTTTATCCATAGCACACAGGTGGGAGAAAGGAGTCGGTACATAGAGACAAGGATACTGACAAGGAATCCAGTTCTAAGGCTCTGTGCACCAGAATCCACAACCCTCTGCACTTGAAAGAATGACCAAGGCATAAATCAAAGCACAGGCCTCAATCGTGCAGTTAGAAGCAAGTCTGCAGTCAGCAGACTCTAAGAAAGACTAGGTCTTAAAGCATTAAATCCTCTGTATGCTGAAGCGTCCTTGAGGCACACTCTTTGGATAACTTAAAAAATAAATGCAGGGAAATATACAGTCATATTTAAACAGTATCTTGATCTAATATAGTGAATGTTACCTTGAAGTGGTAATTTTCTTAAGCATTCTCCCTTACTGCTTCTTACTGGACTAGCTTGTATCCTTGTAAGCTTAACTAATAAATTACAACTTTAAGCCAGCCAGAAGGACTGATCCACTGTATCACTCCATAATCTTGGTTAGGTTGTTGAATCTTAGAAATTTCTCTGGAACCACAATTCTGTTAAAAGTTTCCCTGTAATAAAGCTTCAAAGTAATGATTTACATATTAACCTCCCTTAACACTGCAGGGCACAGTAAATAAAGTACTGGAGTTATCTCAAGTATATGTAAGTTTAACACTACACACACACACACACAAATTGCAAAAATTACAGACTTCAACTTAACACCTGAACACTGACAGAATTTATCCCAACTTTAAAGATAAAAGTGCAATAGTAGCACATACCTTCCTGAAAAATAAGGAAACTGTGAGGGTTTTTTAAAAAAATATGGGTCTATCAACAGATTTTTGTATTTGTTATTCTAAATTTAATCATCTGTTATACATTCAGTTCAGCCTGAAGTGGATCTATATCACTATTTCACACAACACTTTGCATTTTACTTGTGATCTGACCTCCTCATGCTCCCAACTGTCTATCTACATGTTAATATGGCTTTAAAACCACAGTATCTAACCTAATCTCTATGGTAACTTTAAGATTTGTTTACATTGAAAAAGAATATTAGAAACGTATGTAAATTTAACTGTCATTTAAATAAGTGTTTTTTCCTTCTGGGGAAAAAAGCTCCCTATACTGCCTCCTATTTATCTCGCTTCCATCTCTCCCATCCCCATCAGGCAATGAGCCACACTTGGAAAGCTCCCTATCATACAACTTCAACAGCTTGTTGTTGCAAATTCATAAATACTTTACTTTTAATAAGACAGACATGTGCAATATTTTAGATCTTAGCACTTGCTAAAGAAAAATCACAGCGAGGGCAATTAAAACATGATTTTAAAAAAAAATACTGTCAAAAAGTCACCAAAGTAAAAAAGAAAAAGCTAAACCTTTAACAGCTCTACAGAAAGACTTCACTGCTCAGCAACTCAGATCAATCTAGAAACTAGAAGAGTATTTCATTTAACATTTTCAGCAGTGAATATAGTACTGGATACACATTTTACATAATACTCATTCACAGACAGGAGGCAAAAACTCTGATAGTGGAAGAACCCACATACAGACTGCTGGTTTTTATTAACAAATACCAAAGAATTGATGCATCACAGGTTTGCAACAATTGTTTTTTATAAGACTTACAGTATTTTGAAATGAGATTTACTGCTGCCCAGCAGGACCGAGAGGTGAATTACATGGGGGTCATGGTAACATAAATGGCAGTTTGAGCAAGACATATCAGCAAAATGGTAAAAAACAACCCTAACAAACGCAGTTGTTAAAAACTACTTTTAGGTACACAGTTCTTGACCACACACAGAAGAAAACATTCTATTCCACCGATACAATCTTTTTTTCTATAAAGCTTGCATAATATGCCAAACATAAATAGTCTAGAAAGGTCTAACAGAAGAAAAATGCATGATAGTGAAGCACATGAATACTACACAGCACCGAGAGGAAAATTAGAACCTGTTTGAAAATCTTTCCGCACCTTACAGCAATCATTTCACTGCAGAGAATCTCTCACATGCACTCTCCCCGATCACATCAAGATTATTCATTCAACAAAACTCCTATTGACGAATAGAAAGTAAGTAAATCTACCCTCTATTCAAGTAAACAATGTAGAGCCAGCATTTCCCCACAACGTTACTTTCTCGAGCAGGGTGACTGTGCCCTGCTCCTCCATGAAGCAAGCTCAGCCCAGGCAGCCATGTCCTTATTCTCCTACAAACAATGTTTCTGAAGGAGATCAGCCCCTGCTCGGGGAACTTCCAGCTTCCCCCAGCATAACGCGGTGGAGCAAAGCCCGCCCCACGATCAGCAAACGAGCCAAGGCACCGAAACACAGCAGTGGGGGCGAAGCTGCCCGCAGTCTGGATCTGCACCAGCACCGAGCCTCGCACCGGGGTCGGGACAGATGGACTGACAGATAGGACAACATTTCTCCATGCAACCCTCCCTCCTTTCCCCTCCCAGGCACACGAGCGAGTGTTTTACCTTCATGATGAGCTCAGGCTGCGGTAAAAGCCTCGATCGTTGCTGAGCGGCCGAGGCTGGACCTGGAATTTAAAACAAAGCGCTAAGGCACCGCACCAGCCGCTCGCACCGGGCGGGGGGAGGGGAGCCAAGGATCGGGTGGGGGCGCTGGGCTCCTCCCGAAACTCCCCCTTTCCTTCCCCGGATCCCTCCTTCTCCCGCGGCTAACCCCCTTCCCTCTTTCCTCGGCCGCTGTTTCCCCCCCGGCTCCCACGCCGCGGCTTCCCCTACACTCGCTGCCATTGACGCCATTTCTGTCAGAGGAGGAGAAACTTGCCACAACAACAACCCACCCCCGGCTGCCGCGGGAGGGGGGAGGCGCCCCGGCCGCCTCCCCGGGGCGCTGCGCCCCCTCCCCGGGCACCGAGCGGCGGGAGGGCACCCGCGGGGGTCCCAGCGCAGAGCACACCCCCCTCCTCGCTTTACCGCGGGGAGAGGGAGAGAGGAGAGAAGGAGGGCGGCTCTTCCTCCATTGTACGAGGAAGAGTGCCCGTGTGCGCGGCGGGGGAGCGGGGTGACGGGAGCAGTCCCCCCCACCCCCGACATACACACACACACGCGCACACGCACACACACACACACACACACACACGCGCTTTTGTAGGGGCTGCGGCTCCGGATCGCGCCGGCTCCTCCTCCCTCCGTCTCCCCCCCTAAATAAAGGAAAGCGCTGACTCCGCCGCAGGAGTTTCGGCAGCAACAGCCGCAACNAGAAAGGGGCCCGACCTGCTCGGCGGGGACACGGAGCGTGTGTCTGTGTGAGTGTGGAGGAGGGGGCTCCGTCCCTCCCGGCAGAGGGGCTGAAGGAGAAGCCGCCGGTCCCTCCCCCCTGGCCCGCCACTGGGTGTTTGGGGTGGGGGGGAAGAAGAAGCATCGGCGAGTCCCGCCGCAGTCTCGCTACCAGGAGAAAAACAAGCGCCCCCCTTCCTCCCTCGCCGCCGCACGCCCGGTCCCGCGCCCCCACGGGGCCCCTCGCCGCCTCCCCGCCCGCCTCCGCCGGGACACGGGGGCTCCTTCTCCAGCTCGGCGCCCTCACCTTTGTTCCGCGGCGATCGCCCGCCCGCTACTCCCCCGGCCCGAGGCGGGGGGCACGGAAGGGAACTGGACGAAGGCTCCTCTCAGCTCCGGGCGCCCCCGGCCCCGCTCGACGCTGCTGCAGCAGCTCCGCTGGCGGCGGCCCCGCACGGCGCGCGCAGGGGCCGATCCGTCCTGCGCGGCCCCAGCGGCGGTGACTGCTCGGCTCCGTCCCCCTCCCCCTCCCGCACCGATGACTGACTGACGGGCGAATGGGAACGGCCACGCCCCCTTCTCCACCTCCCCCATTGGGCCGTGGCCCGCAGGGCCCGCCCACCCCGCGGTCCCATTGGCCTTCGCGTCGGAAATACTGACATCATTCTTCTCCACTTCTATGGAAACTGAGACTCGGCGCCGAGGGTGCTCATGGGGAACGGTGTTCTTTCTCGCTGCTCGCAGCGTTTCCGTCAGGCAGCACTCCGCTGCCCAGCGGACTACAACTCCCTGAGTGCATCGCGCGCGGAGGGCGGGGCCTTCCTGCGAATGCTAATGAGACAGGGGGTGGGGTCTGCGCGTGCGCGGGGTGCGCTCGGTGGCGCATTTTCCCCCCAGGAGGGGAAGGTGGCGCCCGGCGGGGCGGAAGGAAGGAGGGGGGCGGCGCTCCCGCTCTGGGCTCTGCCGCCTCCAGCGCCGCCACTCCCGGAGCGGCGGCAGCTGCTTGGGGGCGCGGCTCCGGCTGCTGGCGGAGGAGGCGGCGGCGAGGCAAGGCGAGGTGAGGTGAGGTCGCCTGCTCTGTTAGCTGGCTGTGGCTGGTGGCGCTGGGGTCCAGGCGGCGGAGAGGGGGCGCCCCGCTCCGAAGGGCCGNGGACGGCGGGCGGGGGGAGCGAGGCGTCCTCGATTCTCGATCTCCTAAAATGGCGCTGAAGAGCTGGGCCCGCTCGTCCTGCAGTTCTGGAGGCAGCTGAGGAGGCTGTGCCTGTCGTGTTGAACTCCGAAAGAAATGAACCGTTTTACCCTCGGTCTGGCTGTGGCGGGAGTTTGGCAGCTGCAGACAAGGCGGCTGCAACTTCGTGTTTTCTGTGAAATGTGAGTTTTAACCGCGTAACGCAGCGCTCCAGCTGCAGTCGCAGGTTTTGCCGACTCATCTTCTGTCTTCGGGTCAGCCCGCAGCTCACAGATTGTCCCTGTCTGCGTGTCGGGACTTTGTCGGCCCCAGGTATTGTTCTCTGGTTTCTGCAGAATTCGTGCTTATTTTTTCCTGGAAATCCCATGAACGTGGAACCACGATCCCAGGAGCACTGTGCTCATGCCGTTCTGGCGTTAGTGTTGGAGTGGCGGCTATGGAGAGCTATTGTTTACTTAGCTGTATCTTCGGGGAAAATGTGTGGTCTGTGACTGGCCTTCCACCTGTGGGAAACTTGCCTGCCCGCAGCTTGAATGCGAGGTGTTGTTCGGTGTCAGCCTAGGAGGGGTTATAAATACGGCTCTGCTAATTAGAATGGCAATGTGGACTAGTGTCCCAGTTGCTTTTGGTTTAAGACTTCTGGTAGTCTCTGAAACAATACATATTCACTGTGTTTTCTGTGGATTCTTTTTGAAACTCTCCTTCTCACTCCTACCCGCTCCCACTAACTGGGGCTTCTTCCCCTCCACTGGTTATAACGAAGCCAGTGTCTCAGTGCACTAAGTTCTGTGATGGAGCTGATTTGAGAACTTCCTGAATGGTTCATTTTATACTGCAGCTCTCTGCTTCTTTGGTAGTTGTCTCTTATTTTCTCTGTAATTGCATTATGACTGCAGCCCCTGAGATTATGATGCTTTTTAAAATACGATCTGTATATTTAGCCTGGACTATTTCAGACTATTGCATTCCCCCTGTTTGGGAGGAGGGGAAGAATGTTCTGCAGAGTGGGATGCTACAGGAAAGCGTGAGAAGCTGTTTTGCAAAGTTCCAAAGGGAAACTATTTCTTGATATTTGACCTAGAATTAATCATCATTAATCATCAACTTCCATCCTCTCTAGAAAGGTCCTAGACACAGATCACAACTTCAAGTATAGCTTTAGAGTAGTTCCACGTTATGGAGGCGGTGTCACCGTGTCATCCTAATGTCGTGTATTTTCAAAGAGGGCATCAGAGATAAAAGGTTTGATGCAGTCCAAAGGGCAGCTGTGAGAGCTCTCTGTTTTGTGTGTCTGTTCTTTATGCCTATGTGAAGATACTGAGAAATAACTGGAAAATTAACTTTATCATGCATATGAATTGAAATGCAGCAAGTTTGTGTGCTAATTTAAAAGGTAGAATAGCCTTAACTGCTTTAACCCTATGGATAAGCATAGATGTAATCAATTCTTGCACTTCACTAACAAAAAGCTTTGCATTTTATTTCCCTTTTATTTATTGTTTAACTGCTGGCTTTTACTTTTTATTGGGAGATGGTGACTTGAGATCTTGTGTCTAAATCACGGAGAAGTCTTTCTCAGTGCAGCAATGTAACTTCCGTAACAAAATGGTCAGTCACCTCAGCAGGAAACCCTTAATATCAAGCATTTCCCAAGTGTGCTGTGTGTGATAATTTTGTGTAAAGAGCAATAATATTACACATCTGGTATCATGGTAGTTTTGCTTAGAGACTTTTGTAACAAATTTCATTTACATGTTTCTCTATCAAGTATTCCTTTCTTTGTATAAGTTTGGGGGAAGTTCTGTTCGCTGTTTATGTGCCAGTGAGTGTCTTAAATGTGTAGCTGTCTGATGAATAATCAGGCTTTTTTTTTTTCCTTGGTGGGGATTTACTGAAAATTTCATTTAATGGTAGAATAGTAGTATAGAAAAATTCAATTGTATTGATTTGAAATGAGTTACTTTTGTTCATTAGATCTTTTTTTGCCTTGCTTTTATTAAAAGGAAAAGGAAAGTAAGAAGCTCTGTATTTGTGGGAGAAGTACCTGACTAATTTTCTGCTGATAAACAGTATTTCAGGTGAACTCCTATTAGTTTTGTGCAGAAAGATGGAAATATTTAGGTTGATGCTGTACAATACTAATGAATTTCAAGTTAGTTTGGGATTCTGAATATTGGCTTACTGCCTTATGGATGAGCAAGAGACCTAATTCTGTAGGGAGTGGAGGAGGAAGAGCTTTAACATTTACTTCTAAGCAAGAACTTTTATGGGAGAGCCTATATATCTATCAATCCTAACATCTCTTCTCAGCCTAGCTGGATAGCTATGCACTTTCAATTCTATCACCGTCTGTGTGGCTTTTTGACAAATAATAGTCACAGGAGGGTTGTTAGGTTGATAGTATATCCTTATATCTATCTCTACCAGATTATTTCTGCTTAAAACATCTGGGGGTAAACTCTGAAAATCTTTGGTTTTACCTCATCACTGAAGTCCTTTGAGACTTAATCTTTATATGTAGGGGTACAGTTTGACAGCTGACTCTCAGTGACAGTGCTGGTTGGAAGCACTTCAACAAAAAAAAGACAAAAAGTTACAACAAGCTGCCAACGAAATACGGAATCAAGGGTGTCAAATCTGAATCTGATTGGTGTGTGGCCTGACCCCTAGTTGTGCTGGCATATCATGGATAGGATGGAAAGGCTGTACTTCTTATTCACAACATCACTGCCAAGAAACTATGCGAAACTTTCCCAAAAGGTGCAGAGTTACGAGCATTTTGTTGACAGCTATATTTGGTTAAATAGCCTTTCTTGCCCCTGAAGTGCCAATACATTTGATGAACACACACAGTGAAGCAAATAAAGGAATTGATCTAAGCCTAAACTTGGAAAATAGTTATTAACACAGATCAGTTACCCAAGTACAGACTGCTACAAATGCTTTTAGCATTGTGGAAGGTGGGAATGAGAATAGACAGGAACTGATTGAGCTATACTCTCTGATCTTCTTATGCTCCCTGCATAAGAAGACCTGCTCCCTGGCAGAGCTTGGGAAGCTGAAAAGTCCTTCATTACTTAGCAGAAGCCAAAACATTAGTATGTTATTGACAGTATTCTCACACCGAGTCCAAAACACAGCACTGTACCAGCTACTAGGAAGAAAATTAGCTCTATTCTAGACAAAATTGGGACATTGATTTGCATAACTATTCACTTGCTCTTGGAGGAAAAAAAAAGAAATCCTTTGCAGGATACTAGCAAAGTGTATGAGAAGTGATGCTGATGTAGCATGAGACTTTATGCTATTGCTGCAGTTCTGGTCTTAAAACTACATGAGAATTGTTTTGAGTTCCTGCATCTGCAGAGCAGCAAGGAAGGCTAGAGGTGAAAGGATAGCAAATCTGTCACAGAAAACAGTCTGAAGAAAAAAAATGCAGATGGAGATGACCAAAAGTATGCGAATTGAAGCTAATCAATAGAAAATTGAGTTCTGTAGGCCCTGGATCCTAAAATATTATTCATAAGAGTCTGTTACATTTATGGTGTATGGGAAAGTGTGTAGAGCTGTCTGCATGCTTGAACAGTGGTAGGAAAATGGTATATTTCTATTTTGACTTATAATGAAAGATTGAGGAATTGTATCAAAAAACTGAAGCTAGTATTCTATTTCTTTAGATTGCTTTGGTCTGAGGTGTATTTTCTGCCCTTAGACATTTCCACTTTTGGAATAATGTCTAATGTATGGAGAAAGCATTTAGGGAGATCTAATCAGATTGGTCGTGTGAAGTTTTGTATGAGTGTCTTTAAAGACTTGCAGTGGAGCTTCATTGTTGTGAATGATAAAGTTTTAAATGCTTCATTGCCTAAGCAATTTACTACATACAAAACAGTAAACAAAGTCTAGGAATTGGCTTAAACTTCATGAATAATTAAAGAAAACTGTATTTACCTCCTATTATGCGTGTTTCTTTGGTAAATGACATCTGGAAATCTTTTTTATACTGAAGGTGTCATGTGCAAAATTGGAATATTTTCACCTAATTTGAAAGTCAGCTGACGTTTTAGTTGTATACATCTACTGTTTACTTCCATATTTTTTAATCTAAATAGTGTTAATAACACTTTCTTTAACAGTGAACTACATCTTAAGAAATAAAGAAATGGATGGGATGGATGAAACATCTAAAAGAATCCTAGAGCCATACCAGTATTTGCTTCAACTACCAGGCAAGTCCGTCTATACTGCGTTGTTTTGAATATCAAAATTTGTTTTATAGCACCTTTTGTCATGGGAAGTATAAGCCAAGAAGTTTTTCCTTTCTTGATTTGTGGATTTAAGAGTAACCAAAAATAATACTTTTTGGTGTTTCAGTTTTACTTGTTCTTTTCTTCCTCCTAT
>WAAG01004006.1:0-19528 GCA_013390105.1 Tichodroma muraria
GAGGATGAGGAAGGAGCAGGGTGTGTGTGAGCTGTGGGTGACAGAGGGGGGAGGCTCCTGTGACCCTGGCTAACCCAGGCTACTGCTCATGCCCCATGGTGCCTGGCACCCATCACCTTCCCAGCTGTCCCCCAGTGTCCCTTGCCTGGTGCTGGGGATAAGGGAACTGAGCTGAGGTGGGGGCCACTCCAGAATCACCCGGAGAGCCTCAGCACAAGTGAGAGGGCAGGATCAGGCCCGTGGTGCTGGCTGCAGGCTGGCAGTGACCCAGGGTCACTCCCAGCACGTATCCTCACACAGCTCAGCCCCCCATCCCTGTCCCCAGCACCTCCTGCCCTGCGGGGCAGATGGGGGCTCTGGGACACATGCCACCTGCAGACAGGACATCAGCCAGGTGGCACTGGCCCCACACCATCCCCATGCGCCTCCACTTGTGCTCCAGGGCCACAACCCTGTGAGGCTGAGCCTGGGACCTTCATTGCACTCGTGGCCTGCCCACTGCAGGGCCAGACTATCCCAAACAGCCCCTGTCTCCACTCCCTGTCCACCCGCTGGTATTTTTAGACAGTGTCTCGCCTGCTGTCTCTGCCTCACCATGAATTATTTAACAGCCAGGAGCAAGGAGCTGTGGCTTGGGCGGGAGGTGTGGGGGACATTGGGGTGAGGACAAGCAGGACCTCCCTGGGAGGGGGAGATGAGGCAGGGAGGAGAGGTCCATCCTGTTCTGTCCATCGCATCCCATCCCCTCTGGAGGTTGAAAGCGAAGGGAAGATTGACCTCTGTGGGTGCTGCACTGCAGGGCCCTGCAGCCACCATCCACCAGCTCGGATCCCATCACTCCACAACCAGCCACTGACCCCACACTGAGTGGCCAACACCACTGTGACAGTCACCCCAGTGTGACCACTGATCCCTGGTGTGCTCCTTGTGGTGTGGACTGGGACATGGAGGCTGCTCACTGTCCCACTGGGGACTTCAGGGGTTAATCCCGGGTCACTGCAGTCACCCCCAGATTAGAGGGACTACTGAAGGGGGAAAATAAGCCTAAGAACTGTTCCATGACATGTGAAGTGGGGAGCCCATTTCCTGTGCGTGGAAGGTGTGAAAGGTTTGCCAGCACTGACACAGAGGAGAATCCTGCATAGCATCCCACTCTGATGGAGCAAACTCCCAAGCCTGGAGATTTTTCTGGGGTCAGATGGCTGCATTTTCATTAAATTTGCCCTGGGCTGCTGCTGGCAACAATGGGAGGTGCCCTTAGATGTATGTCGTACATTGAGACTCTCCTCTGCCTCAGTTTCACCACAGCTAGAAGAGCTCCTTATTCGGGATTGGGGGATACAATCAGCATCTTTCACGCACTCTGATATCCCCATGGAATGTACTATTTCATCACGTCCCTTTGCACTTATCCCACAGTGCATAAGTGTCCCCTGCAGTGACAGCTGGTGCCACACGTGTCGGTGACAGTGCAGTGCCACCTGCTGTCTCCCAGGGGATCCTGTGGCCCTTGGCGTGCTGATGCCAGGCCGGGTCCTTGGCTGGGCACCTCGGGGCCAGTGGTGCCCCAGGAGCTCTGTTCCCAGCACTGGGGGGCAGGAAAAGTGGCCAGAGCTCCCCCCAAAAGAAGCCACATGCACACACAAACATGCAAACACATGTCCCCTTCAAGGCCACAATCATGAGCAGTTCATGCTCGGGTTTCTCCAGCCACAAATTATCAGAAATACTCATTTAGGGGACTAAAATGAGAATTTCAGCCATTCAGGGGAAGGCATAACCAAACACAGGGATAGTGGCATTTCCTGGGATGGAATCTCCAGGTCACTGCCCTCTCTGCTTCTCTTCTCCGAAAGCCCCTGGAATGCTTGTGACTGTGCCCCAGCAGCAACACCAGCACCCCATCACTGCCTGGGTGGCATCTCACTGCCCCATACCTGTGTGACCTTCTCGGTGACGTTCTGGGTGCGCTCCATCACCTTGTGGGGAGCAATGATCTCAATCTCCGTGGTGGAGCCTGAGCGGTGCTTCTCCAGGTTGAACTCCACGAAGTTGAGTGTGAACTGGGGGATCTGGCTGATGGTCCGGTACTTCATGAGGTCTGAGTCCGAGGTGGAGTTCGGGGGGTTGGGTTTGACATGGGAAGCCTCTGAAAGAGGATGGAGAGGAGCACTGAGAAGGGCAGTGTGAGCAGGAACAGATCCCCAGAGCCCTGACCTTGTGTAGGACCTCCAGGATCTGAGGACCACCACAAGGTGCCACCAAAAAGTGCCAAAGTCTGCTTGGCCATAAAGGCTTGACTTCTTCAGGCTGGCTCAGCTGTGAGATGCCCAGCCTGGGACCCCTGAGAGAGGGCTGTTTTTCCCACACATCACCCATATTTTCACCATTAGCCTCCTTCAGGGGGCTCAGACCAGCTGCCAAAACAGAGACACTCAGTGTCCTTTGCTACCCCTTATGACTGTAGTGGGTTGGTCCCCAACCCACTGAGATTCACCAAGGAGAGGTGCCAAAACTGGCATGAAAACAGACAAAGGTGGAGGTCCTTCTCCTCCACCCTTGCATGCTTTAGCCTGACAAACATAGCTCCTGAGCTGCTGTCTTGGTTTTTGACCACCAAATTAAACCAGGAGTTGGATGATATTCCCACTTGGACGCATCCTCCATCCCCAGCTCCAGGTAGGGAGGTCAGAGCTTTCTCTAGAAGAAGAGCTGTAGTGGGAGTGGATCCTGATATTTCTCCCTGGGGAACTGCCTCTGGGTCACCCCAGTGCAGGACCAGGGAGGAAGCTGTGTAGGTTGTCATTTCATGGTCAGGCTTGTGGCAATGTTTTGTCATGAGTGGGAGCCTGTACCCAGGCCCAGGGCTCCAGGAAGATCCCCAGACACTGTACTCAGTGTGTACCAACCTTTCCATCTCCTACAGGCAGGGCAGGGTTATATTTTCAACTTTTTACTCCTTCTAACCTTTGCACTCTGACATTGACCCAAGTGGTGGTGTGGGCAGGAGTTGTCTGAAGACACTGTGAAGGTGCCCAGTTAGCACCAGCCATCCTGCTGCCACCCTTCTCCCTGCTCATTCCCCTTCCCTCCTCTACATTGTGTCTCCTCCTGAGGGTCCATAAACTTTGACTATTGGAGGATCACGAACCCCCAGCCACTGGGGGTTTTTACAGCCAGATTCCACAGACTGATCTCTCTCATCCCCATTTGAGAGGCTTCTCTTTCCTGACCTCCATCTAATTTGTCATCATCGCTCTCATGACAACCAGAGGTCTGGACATGGGTAGCATGGTGAAGGATTGTTCCCTCCAGCCCTTCAGCATGGCCTGGCCGGTGTCTCACCCATCTCCAACACATGGACACAGCTCACACTACATATGCCTGCAGACCCCTTCCCTCCCTCCAGGGAAGGTGGGATGGCATCGGGGTGCCCCTCGTGTGGGGCAGCCGAATGCAACCTCACATGGTCTCACGTCTCACACACAAACCATGGATGGCTCTACCTTCAGAGCAAGACCTGGCTATGCAGGGAATCACATAGAGACCAGTGGGTTCTGGGGAGAAGACCCAGGTAATGTCCAGTGTGCAGAGGGAAAAGAGACCCAGACCTCCCCCCCGAGATGTGCTGAGGCCATCGCCAGAACCCTGACTCCCGCAGTAGAACCGACAGCTCCGGGGTTTTCCCTACCTGAGTTTGCCCTCCTTTCCCTGAATTTTCTCTGGAACTCAGACCTCGCAGCCTCAAAGTTGTCCAAGGAGGAGACCCTGCGGAGGCTGTGGAAGCTGCCCCCAGGGCGAGACCGAAAGAAACCCCACGCAGGGTACGACCCTCGTGGGCCCAGCACGGGAGGCTCTTGTTTCGGGGACGAGTGTTGTAAGGTGGGATCGGCCTCCAGGCTTGGCCTCCGCTCCTTTTCCAGGAGGGATTCGGTCTCTGACTGCATACAGTTTTCCTTGGGCGATGTCTTCAAGTCCCTCAAAATCAGGGAGTCACCACCAGGCTTTAAGACAGCCAGGAGAAAGCGTTGTATTAGAAGGAGTCCCCGCGTGCCAGGGGGGAAGGTGAGGGAGCCGGGGTTAGGTAAGAGGAGAGGCAGAGGGCTGGAAAGCACTGCAGTTCCTGAGGTCATTGCCAGCCTGGACCAGGACCTGCTTTGGAGCGGGGCAACCGAGTCCCTGGGGACTTGGCAGCTCCTACCTCCTGCCAGCTCCTGCCGGAGGCTGGGCGGCCACGGGGAGGTTTGCAAGGCGGTGCTGCACAGCTGGGAAGCAGGTGAGAGCAAGAGAAGAGGAGACCTAGGGACAGGCTTGCCTGGAGTACCTGCTGTGCCATGCGTTTTTCTGAGATGTCCCTATGTCCCACCACTGGGGCTGCCCTTCTCTCACCTGCTGCAAGAGCTCAGGCCACCACCGAGGGTCAGTGCCAGGCCCTGTGCTTGTGTTTATGAGAGAGGATGTGCTCTGCACCAGGAAGCACTGGAGGAGCTGCAGGGTTTGCAAATTTGGCCATATTGGTCCTCCTTCTGCTACAGCCACCATTAACCATGGCTAAACCTTTTTCCCTGGAGGCCTGAAGAGTTTGCAGACTTTAATTTCTGCAGTAGGGGTGTGAGAAGCAACCACCTTTTGGAGTAGAAACCCATGAGACTGTGCCCTCCAGTAATACCCACAGGATGGACTGTGGCACTTATCACCATCTCTAGGGCCCTTTAGGGCAGGTTTTAGGATGGGGTGCCTGGAGAGGCTGGCTGCTGGCTGTGTCCATTTCACCAAGCTCCAGCAAAATGGTGGATCATCAGGTTGTCCTCAATGCACATTTTCCATGTGTGTGCCCTGAAACACTGCAGTGTCCCGTGCAGCTCCAGCCTGGGGGTACCTAGAGCTTTTAGCAGTGCTGCTGCCTATAGGAATGATGTACCCGAAGCATCTGATAACTCTACACACATCTTCAACCTACCATAAGCACAATCTCTGAGACCTTCCATCTCATTATATCTATGATTTGGGGAGGCAGATTTATCCAGGCTGCATAGATACACCCAGCACAGCAAGACCCTGGCACCTGGGGATGCCTCAGCAGAGCACAAGCCTCCTGCTCACAGCCTTGAGCTGCAGCATTTCAGAAAACAAAAGGTCTTTGATTGGAAGTACCCTGAGCACTACTGACAGTCAGGAAGCCACCCAGAACAGCGAACAGACCCTGCCAACAGTTTTTCAAGGCTGCTGACAGCATCCCCCTCCATCATGGGCAGTACAATCTTTGCTGGAGGGCTGAGAAGCTGGACCTGCCTTAGCTGCCTGGTTCTTGCCAGGAAAACATGGGGAAAGGAGCCTGCCAGCCCCTGCTCAGAGCACACCTGCTCCATGCTCCTACAGCCATGTTCTCTCCTTGAGGTGGGGACAACTCCCTGGAGCTCCACCACCCTGGACAACTTTGCCAGACCTTCTTCCCCGCTTTGGCGCATCTCCCACTCCCCCCATGAGCGGCGGAACGTGCAGAGCAGCACGGTGGAGCTCCAGCCCACACCCTGAAGCACCGTGCTTGCTGCCAGCCTCAGCGGGGCCAGCACCCGGCACCGGCCCGTGCCGGGCCCTACCGCCGGAGGTGGCCCGAGCAGCAGCCAAGGGGCAGTGGGGTGGGGACAGCGAGGAAGAGCGCTGGGACCTGGCCTGAGGCGTGGACTTATATCAGACAAAGGCTACGGTTACCTTTCCATAGTCAATGGCTACTCCATCAAACTCACTGGTGGGCAGAGATTTCCGCTGGATTTTGAGTCGCCGCAGGGACGGGAGACTAAACTTCAAACTCCTACCTTCACCTTGTTAAAAAGAAAAACAAAACACAAGAGAGAAAGATGTGACCTAGCTGCATGTGGTGGCTGGAATGAGGCAGGATAGGGGAGAGGCTACAGAGAATTTTGGGTGGCTTTGGGGGATGCACATGCTGTGTGGCCCTTCCTCCTCCAAAGCACTTGCTATTCCCAAGCCGTCACATCGCTGTGTGCTCAAGGCAGACCCTGACCTGGCAGCAAGCTCCTCTGAGCTGGAGAAGAGTTCCCTACAACTGTGGATGTGATTAAAGAGATTAAAGCCACTTAAGAGATTTGGAACCAGAGGAGATCGAGCCTCTAAATCTCCTTGGTGGAACTTTAGGGAAAAAACCCCCACACAATAGAGATGGTAATTTAGAACAGCATTGAAAGAAAAGTAGTTCTAACAATTTTGTTCCTGGACTTGTTTTGGATTTTCAGTGAGGGAACTTGGACCACACAGGTCCCTTCCTGCCATCATAGGGGACCAGGAGACCATCTCACTGGGGACTGGGGCTGGGACAAGGGCAGCCAGGGCTGCTAGGAGCTATGAGAGAGGTGCAGGAGAGGAAGAGCACAGATGTGGAGAGGGCCCAATGCCCCTGGTTGTGACACTCAATGCAAAGTCACTTGTTTTCTTCTAGAGGAGACCATGGTCACTTGCTAGGGCAGAGTTCATGTGAGCAGTTAGGTTCACACCCTCGGGGCCTGGGTCAGTCCTGAAGCTCATCCAGCAGCACCAACCATGCTCCCTAACTGCACAAAAGGTGGCCTAAATCCTGGGGCATGTGGGATGTGGCATGAGCTCCACAAAGACCTTGTCCCCTGGGGAAAAAGCAGCGCGTTGAGGAGCTCTTTGGTTTTGGCAAGATTAGCTTCCCTCATCCAGCCCCAAAACACCACTGAGCTGCTTGGGCAGGGTCCCAGCCTGCCCAGTTGCCCAGAAATGCCCCTATCCATGGGGTACCACGCAGGCTCCTTCTGCTCACCCCATCCCCACTGCCTAGAGCAGCTTTTCAGCTGGAAGAAGCAAAGCATTCAACTTTCCTGCACACCAATGAGTTGGTGACCAGCAACACAGCCACCTGTGGCTGTGCAGTTAAAGACTGAGTCAGAAAACCTGGGCATGAGAGCCCGATTTGGACGGGTACCAGCAGCTCTGGCCTTTCCACACTCCCTGTCACTGGAGTGGGAAACCCAAGAAACATCCCTTGGGATGCACAACACAACATCTAACATGCTGGGAAGAGACAGGTACTCTTGATTTGGCTGCCTTCAGCCAAAAGTATGCCTTTGGGTGGGATGGGGTATGGGTGCATCATATGTTGAGATATTCTGAGAGCTGGTGGGGCTGCAAAGGGACACTGGTGCTGGAATTTAGGATTTCCTCAGCAGGTCATGCATAGAGGGTAGCTGGTTCTAAAGCAATCCAAAAATACGAATCTCATCACTTCACAGAGCTACGAACACATGCACAGTGATCTGTGCATTCACACACAAATAATAAGCCCCCCGTGTGCATGTCTGGCCTGAGCACATATAAACCCATAAAAAAACTCTGCTGGTACCTGCTGCCATACACAGACACCTGAATGGCTCCAGGATATAGGTATGCACCGAGTGGGAATGCACTGAGACTCACACACTCCAGTTCAATGGGCAGTTGTCCCCATTGTTCCCTGATGTGGCCCTGGCTCTGATCCTGGTCCTGCTGTGCCACCTCTTGTGCCATGGGGGACAGACCCATGTTGCTCCCACAGCTTTATTTTGAGGCCTGCCCAAAGCCTCCCAACAGCACCCCCAGGGAATGTCGTCATGAAGGCAGATGTGGGATTATTTCCCTGACTCAAGCAGAGGTGACGAGCACTGAGGGCTGTATGGAAGGAGGAGATTTAGAAGTCACAGCTCTTTGTCAGGTCTAACATCTACATCCCTGGATATCCACATACCCTTGAGAGCCTCACCACAGCTTCCCTTTGATCCAGTCTTCCCAAAAAAGGGAATTTGAATTTTCCACTGTCTCCAAAGCCCTGGAATGAGCCTAGGAGAGCAGGGAATAGCCTAAAGCTTGGGCAGGCTGAGCTGTCACAGTGCAGCCATCCTTGTGCCATTCGCCTGCAGTGACATCCCCACAGCAGAGCCATGTTGTTGGTGACACCAAATGTCCCCTGGCCCCACTGGTGACCCCGTACACAGGTCCTGTCCCACACCAGCACCTCCAGCACAGCATAAGCCAGTGTTAAATATGGAAGAGATCCAGCAATAGGTGTGTGTGTGCGTGTGTGTCACAGAGGGAACTCCATGGCTCCACTCACAGCGAGACCTCCTCTCAAAAATGCACCATCCCATACAGGGGCCAGTCCCCAGCCCTATTCCCCATGTCTCTGGGATTTCGGGCTCTGGGATTTCGGGAAATGTATGTGGACAGCTGTGGACATAAGAGGAGCACAGCTGGCTCAAACGGCCTTTTCCCATCCAGCTGGACCAGTCCCTGAGCAGGCAGAGCTGCAGCAGTGCAAAAACACAAACCTCTTCCCGTTCAGGATCCTGCCTAGACACAGGTGCATCTTTCAGTCCCCACGTATTCCCAGGCAAACCATGGGATGGGGGTGCTGCGTTGCCCTGCCCGGCCCCCACCACCCCTGGACACCCACCTTTGTTCCAGCTCTGCGACAGGCGCTGGTGCAGGCTCCGCCCGGTGCTCTTGGCGATCAGCTGTGCCAGATCCTCGAAGTTGAGGATGAACATGATGACGACTCCTTCCTCGTTCTTCACAGGCACCACATCCACCAGGCAGCGGAAACACGATGCTGCCGAGCAGAGACAGGCTCAGGAAGGCTGCACAGGAGATTCTGACCTCCCCCCTCCCACCCAGCACCAAACACTTTTGGCAGAAAAGTGGGTTTTGAGCACATTGATGGGTGTAATCCCTGCTGATGGGTAGTGGAGGATATAGAACATGATCTGAGTCCTGGGAAGGGGCCATATCCCTGAAGCATCCCAATCACACTGATCACATCTCTTTTTTCTATCACAGACAGTCATTTATATTAATGTACTTTAGAGCAGCAATTAAAGAGTGAGTAATTAAGAACTCAGGAAGTCCCAGGTAGTGGTTTAACCTCATTAAGCAGCCTGCTTGTAATCACGCTGCAGTTAATTGCCCTGCAATCACCAGGCAGTTTTTGGGGACTGGATGCAGGCAACGGGGGTGAGCCCACGTGGGCAGCAGGACCGGGTGGGATCAGTGTGACATTCCCTAAAGGCATGGAGGGGTCAGGCATGGCTTTGTCGTGTCCTGCCACGGGGAAACTGAGGCACAAAGGGGGCACAAGGACTGGCTCAGTGTCCTGGGAGTGATGGAGGCTATGAAGAGGGTCCCAAATATGTCCATAGGGATTTTCCTGTTGGATGTCAGCTCGACCCTGTGTCTCTTCTTGTGCAGCAGCCAGGCACCAGTCTGCAGTTAGAGGCAACTGAAAACACCTGCAGGTCTTTTCCAAAGCACCAAGTGAAGGATACAGGTGGTTTCCCACCTCCTTTGCCAGCTTTATTCCCACCAAATCCTCCAAAACCCCTACCTTAGGGTATAATTACTGAGTCCCTTCCTTGAGCTGTCTCCTGTTGCTTTGACAGTGGTGGCAGTGGGACCCCCCCCCAAGCCACAGCCACTCTCATGGTCCAGCTGGCAAAAACCCCTAACATCCCCAGGCTCCTGTCCCAGAACTCCTAGAGATGATGGAGCACCCAGGTACCATTCCAGCCAATACGGAGCCAAGGAACCTCCTCCCATGGCAGCTTCTGCCCCGTGCAGATCCTGCTCTCGCCTTTCCCCCACGCTCCGATCACCGGGGATTAGATCGGGCAGGGATGTGCTGCCGGCCCGACCCAGCGCTCTCCCGCTCCGGCCGTGGCCGCGGTCCAGCCGGGAGGGGCATTCGGCCTTGCTGCGTATAATTTTAAGGAGCTCAGGGCCTCCTGTAATCAGGAGCAGATGGCCGGCATCGGGCAACTTCAAAATCTGCCGTGACGTCAGGGATGTGCACATACACGGACACACACACAGGCACAAGAACAGGAAAGAAATGGATATGGGGAAAACTGTTTATAGACCCCAGAAGCTGTGATTTTCTCTTTCTTTCTTTTCTTTCTTTTCTTTTCTTTCTTTCTTTCTTTCCTTTCTTTCTTTCTTTCTTTCTTTCTTTCTTTCTTTCTTTCTTTCTTTCTTTCTTTCTTTCTTTCTTTCTTTCTTTCTTTCTTTCTTTCTTTCTTTCTCCTTCTTTCCTTCTCTCCTTCTTTCTCTCTTTTTCTCTCTCTCTTTCTCTCTCTCTTTCTCTCTTTCTCTTTCTTTCTTTCTCTCTTTTTGTCTCTCTTTTTGTCTCTCTTTTTCTCCACCGTTCACCGAAGGGAGAGGAAATCCACTTAAACGTGCAATCTGAGGAGGAGGGAGTGGATTTTTGGCAGATAAAGCTGTTTGGGGGCTGCATGGCATGTGGCAGGCTACCTCTGTGTGGAGCAGGAAGAAGTGAGCTCTTTTCCCTCCCTTTGTCAGGTTGTTTAGGGACCTATAGATCAAGAGATGCACTGTAAGCGGTGCTGGGTGAGGGAGGTGTTCTGAGTGATGCTGAGGTGTTCTTCATGTGCCCGCCGGGGTGGCGCGGTGCCGTGCCCAGGGCGCTGCAGCTCTGCTGGCGTCGGTCTGGCGCTGGTGTGTGCACACAGGGGAGCACACTCATGGATGCTTTCTCCTTCGGCCTGTTAGAAAATGAGGAGTTTTTCTTTTCCCCCAGGGGTGATTTTGAACCATCACTAACTTCCTGGAACCCACATGGTTCACTGGCATGGGCAGCCATCAACTCCACGCTGCCCCTGGACTGGGAATTTTGATCCAGACAGCCCAGTCCTGTCTCAGGTCCTCTGACCTCCTGCATTCCTTCACCGCCTCACATTTCCTTCCTAAGTTCCTCCATGGCAGTGGGAGGGGATGGGCTCTGAGCTGTTCTCAGGGGGGCTAGATCCTGGCAGACCCTATGTGACACGGGAAAGGGTTAATCCCATGGCCAGTGCTGAACAGCTGAAAACTGGACCCAGTTACATCCAGCTGGAGGGATATAAGGAGCAGCTGGAAGGTTGCTGGGGGTGGGTTTGGGTGGCAGCTGGTGCCTGGTTTGATCCTGAAAATCTGGGAGGTGCTGAGCTTGAGCAGCCCTGGCCAGTGTCACTGTGAGCCCCTCGCTGATCCCTTCTTAAATTAAATAAAATAGACTATTTCTTTTGGGAGGGAACTATAGCAATAATCTAGTCCAACTGCCTGGCCACTTCAGGGTTGGCCAAAATTAATCCCCCTCCAAAAACAGGGAAATGTGGCCCCACAGAAATGGCCCCAACAGGCAGAGCCCTGCATGCCAGGAACTCAGTGCCTTGCTCAGACCCGCATCACACAGCATGAAGGTGTCAAGGGAATGAGGGAGTATCAGGGCCAGGGATGGGAGCAGCAGATTCCCTTAAGCCTGGCCCAAAGCCAGGGCATTCCCCCAGGACTTGGGGTTTCTGTGCAGGTGTGATTTGGGGTACCCCTGCTCTGTGGAGAGGCTGCAGCTGGGAGAGCTGTGGCACCCTCTGCCCTGACTCAGTTTCCCTATGGTGAGCTAGCCTGGGCTCTGCTAAATGCTGAGCCTCCCCATGCTTCTTCCCAAAACCCAAAAACCTGCTGTAGCACCAGTGGGCTGAGCCAGCCCCAGGAGGGACCTCAGGCCTGCCCTCCCATCCTTGTTCCTCGATCGACTGTCCCCATCCCTCTGACTGTCTCTTCCCTTCAGCTGTTCAGCTAATCTGTCTCCATCCATCTAATTTTATCCAGCCATCAAAAGATCTCTTGGAGGAACCCTGGGGGCATTCACCACCTGCCTGTGCTCTGTGGCCACCAGCATGAGGGTGCCTGTGCCCATCTGGGGTGAAACCCAGCCTGGGGGCTGCAGAAAGGGCTTGGCAGGTGGGGTACAACATGGATGCTTGTTTGAAGGGTCCCACAGCCAATGTGGTGGGCTTGTATGGTCTGGTAAAACCAGCTCATTCCCTAACTCCTTAGGTTTGATCTTCCAGCACCCAGCCCGGCTCCCCCAAGCTGAGTGAGTGCCTGGAGGTTTGTGCTTCCTGACCCACCGTGTCTTCTGACCTTGATAAAAGCCAACACTTAATAACATTAAAAATGTCATTGCTGGGGGCCCTCCCTCCCTGCCCCTCTGATCCCCCGCAGCCAGCGGTGGTTAATGCATTTGTCAGTATCATGAGTATTAAACTAATCAACAGGACACGGGGGTTTCCGAGAGCCGGACGCAAGCCAGTATTGTTATGAATATTAAAAAAGCGACCCATTAATCTGTGCTCCAAGCTCTTACCCAGGCCTGCCCTTCCCCCGGCCAGGAGGCTTAATCTGCAGGGTCTCATGGCAGAGTGGCTAAATCTATAGTGGTATTATATAAGGGAGCAGAGGAGAGGGGCTGGGAAGGACACGGAGGGGACGGGGACAGCGATGGGAGCAGAGCTGTGCTCTGGGCATGGTTGGCATGCCTAGAGAGAAGCTTGGAGGACCAAGCTGTGCTCCCATCCTGGGATAAATCAGTGTCGGGGCTGGGTAGAACTTCAAAGGGAAGCGCAGATTGCTGGGAGGCCCTAAAGCAAATCCCTGAGGTGGGATGGAAAAAAGTGAAGATAGAGTCTGAGCTAGTGGGAGATTGGGCACTCTTGGGACCTGGGGTGAGCCCCTGCAGGTCTGTATCCCCCTGCACAGGGAGGGAATGTGCAGTACAGGGTCTGCCCTGGCCCCTCTCCCCACATCCAGATAGGGCATCAGGAGACTGAAGCCTGCCAAGACACCAGGCCAGCAAAAAAGACCTTATTAAGTAACATCAGCGGGATGGAGGTTCCCCTATGCAGGGAGGGTTTGTACAAGCCAAGAGCTCTGTTTGGGGTTGGGGCTTCTCAGCTGGCTGTGCCTTCCAAGAAGTCCCCTTAGTCCTGCCTTGACCCTGCCATGGGGCAGAGCAGAGGCTCACTAGGGCTGCCAGCACCAAATCCCTGACAGTGCCAGGATCCAGCGGTTGCTGGTGGGATTTGCCCTCTTGCTCCCAGTGCACCCGTTGGACATGTCACATGTTGCTGTTCACTGAGCTGTATGGAGGAACCCAGGTTGGATCCACACCCCTGCCTTAGCCAGGCTTCCTGGCAGCACCTGCTGGAGAGGTGCAGTGCCATGGATGTGCCCTGGGCTGGGGACAGAGGGAAAATGTCACGAGTTTCCCCCGCCCACTTTGGGTACGGTGACACTTTCCAACCCATTCCTGCCCGGCTGCTTGCTTGGGCCCCCCGTGGGGACCTGTTGGGGGGATATGCTGAGTGGCATGGGGCATCCCAATCACTCTCTGACCCTCCCACTCCTCGAGTCCCCAGGGGAAAATCCTGGCTTCTGCACCAGTGTTATGAATTTGCCGGCCTGATCCCAGTCCCTGATCCCAGTTCCAAGGGGACTGACAAGAACTCCTGCTGGAGGGGACAAGCTGTGGGCTCTGCCTAGGAGAGGACAGGATGGAGGGGCTGGGGCTGCCCCACCAACTGCTCCAGGTGCCACAGCCACATCTCCCCTTTCATATTCATCAGCATCACATTCACGCAGATTAAGCAAAGCGAGTGCCACCAGCTGCTGCTGCTCAGGCCATGCTAGCACTGTGGCACTCAGCACCTGCGGCCACCTTCTGCTCTGGGGACCCTGTGAGCCCCGGCCAGTGGCTTCGCTGCAAAGCACATCACCCTTGGGGAGGGAGAAAAGCCAACCCTGGACGCAGCTCAGCTCCAGCAGCTCCTCGGTGTTGTCCTCAGGGGATGCTGGAGGATTTGAGCTCACCCTGGCCACAGTGAACAGTGTGTGCCCAGGGCTGGAGGCCATGGCTGCTCCTTGCTGCGGCAGGAGCTGATCCCGTGCTGACCCCACTGTCTGGGCCAGTTCCAGCTGTGTAGCATCTTGTAAGGAAATTAACTTTTCACTGATCTCCCGGCTTCGAGCTGGGGATTAGAGCCCCCACACACTGCGAACGAGCTCTTCCCTTTCTCCAAGGCCTTTTTGGGACTGGTGTTGCAGGGAGGGACAACTGTCCTGCCTGGGCTGGTCCCACCTTCCCCCACAGGTACTTGGTTCCATTTTGGAGCTGGGCTCACTGTTGGCACCCCTGGCTGTTTTGGCTCTGTTTATGATTAGGTGATGACAAGCATGGGCATCCGGGTGGGGACTGAGCAGCCAGGCTGTCCTCAGGGACATGCACCCCCATCCCTCAGCATCCTGCCTGACCCCAGAACCCACTGGCCCAGACACCCTCGGGTGGCTCATTCCTACCTTCCTCCATCCGTCCCACCCTGGCCCTGCCTGGGTGGCTACAACGGGCAGATTTTGGATATAATATTGCCTCTGTCAGCCAGAAAGGCGAGGAAACAACCCCGTGAGCTGCAGAGCCGGGAGTACCGCAGTAATAAACAGCAGGTCGAGGCTGGAGATTGGTGCTGCTGGTATGAAAAAGAGGCCAGGCAGGTTCGAAGCTCCGCCGGCTAATTAAGCAGCAGCTCCCTATAATGCAAAAGCCTTTTCTTTGCCGATAAGACCCATTTATAATGGGCCAAGCGGTTGCAGGCTGAGTGCTAGGGGGAAACAATTGGAAAGCATACTGCTGGTGGGGTTGGGTTTTAAAAATAGACATGAAGGGTTTGCTTCTGGGCTTTTTTATTTTTTCCCCTCTTTTTTAATAAAAAAGAGAAGAAAGCACTTCAGAGCTGCAATGAGAGTTCCCCATGGCCTAGAGGAAGAGCAGGGCTCTGAGGACAGCACCGAGCATCCTGTGAGCCCAGCAGGAATGCTTCAAAGCAGGGAGCATGGCGATGGATCAGGCTCGTAAGCCAAGTAGTCCCCAGGATGGAATGGGAAACTATCCTGAGGAAGGGAGGGAGGGAGGGAGGGAGGGAGGAAATGGAACAGGGCTGCACACGCTGTCCTTGCCACAGCCAGTGCATGGCCACGCACTGGCACTGGGATGGGAGCAGGGGACAGCGTGTGCCGCATCTCTGTGTGTCTCCTGCACTGCACTGGGCTCCAGCCAGGCCCTGCAGCTGCTGAAAGGGGGGACTTACACCCAGACCTGGCACCACTCATGGCCCCTCTCCACCCAGGACTGGCCCCACAGGAAGAGCCTCGACCGAGTGGCCTGATCTTGCCACCACACAGGGTCAGGTCCCGCTGGGATAACACGCAGAGGTGCTGCCAGTGAATAACTCTGTGGGCCGATACACTGGCACCTGGATGCCAGCCCGGGAGATAGGGTCTGGGAGGGAGGCCAGGACACCCGGGTGCCAGCCCCCAAGATAGGGTGCTGGGCTGGGAGCCAGGGTTCCTGCCTGCTCCTTCCTTTTGCTTCCAGTGGCTCTCCTCTAACTGGCTGTCTGGGAGCTGCCAGCAGTGGGCTGCAGCCCTGTGCTCAGGCCAAGACCCCATCAATACAATCTGAAGCAATGGGAAAGCTCCACAGGTTAAAATTCATATTTTTAACCTCCCATGAACACCAGACCCGCATTTCCCCGCTCCTGGGAGTCCTGGCCACTGCTGCTTTGCAGCATCAAGCACTAAATATTTATTTAACTTCCTGCTGTATTAGAACTAATCACTCGTATTTTCCATCAAAGCTTCATTTTCATCTTAACGTAATTCCATCTGTGCACGCACAGCCGCATCCTGCTCACTGGAAGGGCAGCTCTGAGGCCGTCGGCTGCACCCACTCTCAGCAGAGAAGGGGGTCTGTCTCATCTCATCTTGGAGCACAGAGTGGGAGACCTGTGTCCCAGCCTGGCTTCTCCATGGCCTTCCCACTGGATTCCCATTCCTGGTGCAGGGATCCCACAAGTAATGACATAGCTTGCCCCAGGAGTTCTGAGCCATCCCCAAGGGCTCACAAATTACCCGATTCCCAAATAATCTGGCAACATCCTCTCTCTCTCAAGGTCCCAATGTGCTCCATGACAGCAGAGATGCCTCCATCCCACCAGAAGCCACTATGGATTTGCTCTCAGCAAAGCCCTGAGCCTGAGTGCAATCCTGATGAAGCGCAATCCTGAGCAGCAAACCCTGTTTGCCTCCCACCACCGGCTTCTCACAGCCCAAGTCCAGGGCAGGTCACACCACCCACCACTGGATCGCCCCACAAAGCATCTCTTACTGTCTTTGCGGTAGTAGAGGATCTCGAGCTTGCACTCCTCGGAGCCCAGCAGGGCCTGGGTGAGCTGGGCGATGGAGCTCTTGGTGGTGTCAGGGCCAGTGAGGAAGTCACAGGTGCAGGGCTGTTGCATCACCTCCACGCGGGAGTAGCCGAACATCTCGCAGAAGCCGTCGTTGCAGTAGATGATGGCACAGTTCTCCATCTGGGCGTTGGCAATGAGGAACTTGCGGTCTGCAGGGAGGCAGGAGAGCACGAGCCTTAGAGGGGTAGTGGGGACCCACAGGGATTGGGGACAGCCTGGGTGCAGGGAGTTTGTGGTTTTTGATGTCACCAGCTGTGGGGCTTGTGCAGAGACAAGCTCCCTGGGGACACTGGTGACAGGTCTGGGGGGAGAGTGGCTGACCTCAGCCCACACCGTCCCAGGCACTGCTCTGCTCTTCAGAGAGAGAAAGTGTCCCCAGTTTAATGTGAATTTGTGATTGTGGGGACAGGGGGACCCAAAGGGGGGTTTCTCAGTGGAGGCAGTTTTGCTGGGATTGGCCAATCCCTGCAGCCTTGACATCTCACCACTGGCATGTGGTGACTCTCTGCTGTCTAACAGGCAATCTGTCCCTGACCGGCACTGAAGGCAGAGGGGAGAGCTGCAGCCTCTGTCCCTTCCCAGGAGCTTATCAGGGACCTGAGTTATCTCAGAGACTTTCCACCCTTGCTCAGATTTGACTGAAGTCAGGCAAGGGGCAAGAGGAGGAGTGAGTGTGAGGCTTGGCTTCATGGGAAGCGGGGGTGAAACCAATCACATTAATGATGCTCCTAATGCTTTATAGGATAATTTTGCCTTTGTGCTGAAGGTGAAATCCATACCCCACTGGGCTTTGTGGCCCTTTTGCTCAAAAAGTAAAAGTGCTCAAGTGAAGGAAAGGGGAAACTGAGGCAGGGAGTGGTGCTGCCCCATTCCCTCCTGGCGCTGCAGCCACCTAGGCTGGGCTGGGGCCAGACTTGCTGCCTTGCCAGGGTGTGTGGCAGTGCTGCACAGCCCACGTCATCCAGCCCATATGGAGCCACTTCCATCCTTATCTTGGGGTGAGCTCTGATTTGGTTTGATTTTGTTCTTTTTTAAGGCTATCGGGGCGTGCTGGGTTCTGGGACAGGTTTGCTGGCTGTGACAGGGGGTTGGATGCTTATGTGGTGGATGCCATGTCCCCCCAGCACCATCTCAGCATTTGGCATCAGCTCTGGGCTGGATCTGAAGGCAAGTCTGAGCAGAGGGTCCATTTGGAGGTTGCATCCCAGCCCAGACCCCAATTAATCTCCTGGATTACCCAGGAATGGCATCTGCAGCTTGCATGCTCCAGAACCCTGCTGCACTCCAGCCTCACCAGGAATTTCACGCAAATGCAAGAGAAACCTCTGCACAGCTGCAGCACTGAGTGCCGGGACCTAGTGGGGTGGGGGAACCCCTCCCAGGCGCGTCAGGGCTCTCTCCAGTGGCACCTGCAGAGTCACAGCTCTGCAGGATGCCTCCCAGTAAGACCAGTGCCCTCAGGGATGCTACAGAAGTCTCCTGCTTCATTCCACCCTCTGGCAGCTCCTTGGTGGCCCTTTGTGGGGGACTCCTACTCCAGCACCTTTCCCTTTCCCACACAGGGCTGATGCTGGTGCCGATGCTGCAAACAGCACAAGCCATCACAGACAAATGTTTCCCAGTTCCTTCCTCCTGATCCTTCTATAACCAGATTGCTTTGCCAGCTGGAAGACAGCACAGGAAGGGGACCTTCTCCCAACACCCTACTCCTGGGGCACACTCCCCACCTGTGATGAACTGTTTCCCCATTCAGGGTCAGCTCCATGGACTGGATCCAGTCTGGATCCTGGCTGGGCTGGCGCAGGACAGGATTTACAGGGCTGGCAGGGCGCCGGAGCAAGCTGTGCTGAGCACAGGGATGTGACCAAGACTGGGACGGGAAGGAGCTGCAGAGCCAGGTCTCCTTGGGGTTTTTTCACCCCCAGTTTGCCTTCTGCCCTGCCCTCACCTGCAGATTTTCTCTTGGTCCCACAGTACCAGGACAGTATCGGTCCTGGCAGGGGAGAGCTTGGCCCCTCTGGCTGCAACGGGGACTCACCAGGAGCAGCTACACCCATAGGAGCTGTGGTGCTGGGGGTGAAGGCATGGAAGAACCCACTGCCTGCAGCAAAGATGTATTAGGTGTGCTGGTTTGGTGTCTCCCAACACCTGTCACAGCACGAAACTGCCGCGGGGGAGCGTGGGGTGATGTTTCGGCAGAACCTAGCTGGTGCCCGACATGGCTGGCAGAGTGCAGGCAGGGCGCGGGCAGGGAGCGGGCAGGGAAACAAACGGCAGAGAAACGGCAGGGAACAGGGGGCCTGGCTGCGTCCTCGCTGTCATGCCTCACCGCGTGGCCCCGCTGCTCCCCAGCCGCCACTTCCCAGGGGGAACTGATAGGAGCCAGGGACAGTTTTTCTCGCTTTCCATCCCCAGGGGTCACGTCAGTCACTGCCAGGCCAGGCAGCGCAGATCCGGCAGGGATGGCAGCGCCAGGGAATTTACCCACTGGGGAAACTTGGACACCAGAGAAAACCCACAGTGAGCCGGGGCGGTGGGGGGTGCACAGCCCCAGCACCCCACAGCAGCCCCTCGAGCTCAATTTTTGGGGGACCCCAGTCTCCTGGTCCCCTCCCGTCATCCCCCCCACTGTAGGGGGACCCAGACCCATTGGGGTGCCCAGAGAGCGGGAGCAGAGACCCCGCGCCCCGACCCAGCCACAGGCAAACCCCAGTGCTTCCCGATGTGCACGGGCTTTTCGCTGTGTTTGACACAAAACCAGCCCAAAAATTCATATAAAGGGATTACTCGGAGCAACAGCAAATGGCAACATTTCACCAGGGACGGCGGCCGCCGAGAGCGCAGAGTTGAAGGCAAACAGGCGGCGAGCCCGACTGCGCTGGGGTACCCGCTGTCCCCCAGTCCAGCCGGCCGGGACCCCCTCCCCGCCAGCGCGGGCACACCGTCCCAGCCCGGGGACGGGGGAGGTCGCGGTGTCCCCAGCCCCCGGGGAAACACCGAGGCGGGGATGGCTCGTCCCCCTGTGTCGTCCTGTCTATAAATACCCGCGGGGACACTGCCTGGCTGTCGCCCACCCCTCTCCCCCCTCGGGAGGTCACAGGGGCGCCTCCGTGCCCCCGGGGACACCCTCCCGCCTTCCCCCCCTCCTCTCCCCGCTGTGCTTCGAAGTTGGGGGGCCGCCCGGGCCGCGGGGGGAGCGGAGCGGGACCGGAGGGAGCGGTACTCACTTTGTCCTTCAAATTTGCGAATGATGGTGTCCAGGTAGGTGTTTTGGGGGGCCACATGGCCCCGGCGCACCGGCATCGCTCCGCTGCGCTCTGCGCGCCTCGGGAGCAGCGGAACTTGCCGCGGGCGCGGCGGGGAGCGCGGCCCGGCCCCGGAGC
>WAAG01004006.1:20622-46989 GCA_013390105.1 Tichodroma muraria
CTTGACACGGGACAGCCCAGCCTGGCGCAGGGCTCTGCGGGCGTGGAGAATCCCTGAGGAACGTGGAGGGTTCTGAGAGTCCTGAGAACTCTGAGGAGCATGGAGAATCCAGGGCATCCTGGGAACTGTGGTGGACATGGAGAATAGAGGAGGATTCCAGGGTTCTGGGGCCACAGAAAACCCATGGGCCCTGTAGAGCAAGGGGGCCCTGGTGGGTCCCCAGGTCTCTGTGGGACATCGGGGTCACCTGGTGATGCTGCACTGCTAGAGAGAATGTTCAGACCTAGACCCAATTCAGTTCTTCTCCTGCCCACCTCAGGGGTGGAGGCCAAGGGGACCAGCTCCCTTTCCTTCCTGAGAAATCCACTCTGGCTGACCCTCTTCTCCTGTGTCCACTGCTAAGGACAGTGTCCACTGAGGGGTTTTCTATCATTATTTTTTTATGCATGATTTTTCAGGCATGAAATTGGTCTAAGAGGATTATAGTCCATTATCATCTGCAGAAGTGTTTTGCTGGGATTTCCAATTAATATTCCAGTGCACCTCAGTGATGCCCATGTGGACCAGGCCATGCCAGTGGGGCACTCGACCCACAGCATGATTTGCCCGGGTTGCCTCCTGTCCTTGGGCCAGCAATGCAAGTGAGTGAGGCAGGTGTCCTTCCAGGCCCATTTCAGAACCTCAGTGCTGTTTTTATCTCCATCTCTCAGAGAAGTCAGCCTTCCCTAACACAGAAAAACTTGTTCTATTGTTGAAGAGGGTGAAAAACCCATTATCTCCCCCCATCCACTCTGCACACTGCCTCTGCTGTGATTTACTGCGAGTCGTGGAGGATGTTTTGCTCTATATTACACAGATGCAGCTTAATAGCATGGGGGAGGGAGAGGGACACAGAGTCCAGACTCCTGCCTTCTCTGTTTTCTTGTTGATATACTGTGTGACTCAAGGGAGACAGCTCTGTGCCGCAATTTCCTTTAGAAAATAGGGACATTGGTCACTTGGCCTGGTGAAACCTCTCTGAGATTCCTGGATGACCAGTTCTGCCAGGGAAAGTAAACTATTACTACTACAGCTAATATGATAGTAATTATGACTATTAATCACCAGGCAGTCAGGATTTAAGGTTGGCCTCCTGCCCTCCTCTCATCCCATAAATCAGCCCAGGATGTTCATGGACACATCACGTGGACAAGGATGTGTCTGACAGGAAGGGCACGTGCTGGCTCAGATCCCTTCTGGTGGGGTCCCCAGAATGGAGTGTGGGGGGCACCAGCGCAGCTGTGGGCATGGGGCAGGGCACAGCCCTGGAAAGGCTTGTCCTATTCCAGGCATAGCAGTGGGGCCCCTTTGATCCCACTTTCTCCAGCCAGGGTGTCTTGTTCCAGCACGTGGCTGGTGGAAGAGCCTCTCTTACCAGCCCTCTTCTCCACAGCCCTTGCATATGGAGTTGAGTCATGTCATTCTCTTTCAGGTTACTATTTTCTAAGCTTCAGGAGCCTCCCAGTGCACTCATGGCTCTTTCAGTCCCCTCACAGCTCCCCCGTCCCCTCAGTGCATCCCTGTAGAGACAGGTCATCCATGCAGCTGCCAGTCCATGCCCTGCCTCCTTGCCCTCTTCAGAGCACTTGATGCCCAGACTTCTTTCAATTCCCTGGGTTTTAAGCATATGCTTGTAGTTAATCCTGCGCTTACATTTTATCCCAAATTGGAAAAATTGGGGTCTTTGGGCAAATTCTCCTGCTGTTCAAGTCAGCTGAAGGGCTCCCTCTAATTTAACTGAACAGTAATCCTCTCTCTCCCTGCCCTGCTCTCCTCCTCTTCCCTCACTCAATTCTACTTCTCCCCCCTCCTCCTCCTCCTCTTCCTCCTCACTGAATGTTTTTGAGGTTTTACNCCCTGGGGAATCAGTAGGAAACTACCTGGTTTCCAAGGGTGAAGGAGACCTGGGTGCTTCCCAAGGGGGTCCTCCCTGTCCCTGCTCCTGGGAATGCAGAGATTTATAATCTCAGCAGGAAATTATCACTTACTCAGTAAGGGGCTGCCCTGGGCAGGTTCAGGCACATTGGGAAAGCAGGTGCAGCCTTAATGGGGTTTGGATGTGGGGTGAGGGGTGTGGGATAGAGGGGATGGGAGCCCATTTGGATCCCAGCATGGCAGCTGTCGGCTGGCGCTTGCCAGGAGAAGTGTTTGCCAACTGAGACGCGACATTTCTCCATATTTCTGTAATTAGACCCACACTGCAAACACAGCTGGGAAGGGAGAGACAGGGCTTTCATGGTCTCCAGAGCTGCTTCCAGTCACCAGGACTGTCCCCACACACTCTCAGGTGTCCTGCCTGGCATGGCTCATGCCCCTGCTTTGCCCTTCACTTTTGGAAGATGCTCCACAGATGTGACACAGGAGGGAGGAATTGGGGCTGTAAATTTATTTTGCAAGTGGAAGGATGCGCCTTGTTCTGGCTCCTTTCTCTGTCTCACCACTCCAAATCTTGAGGTATTTTTTCAGGCTCTTACCTCCACACTCCTTGTTTGTTAAGTATAAAACAAAAACCCAAAACAAGGGTAAAATGTGCAGCCAAATTGAACCCTCATCAGCCTGGGCCTTCCCAGCCCTGGGAGACTGCAAATCTAGAAGGGACTCAGTGACATTAAACCAAGTCACGGACATTGTTTCCTGACAAAGCCACTTCCCACTTGTAAGTGACAGGAAAAGGCACGGAGACTCTGCTCCGGGACGTGGCCCACTCAGTTCATGACATCCCCCCTGGCATCCTGCCTGTCCTCACTGCACAGCAGGGGAAACTGAGGCATGGGACAGGCTCGTGACTCACCTGCCAGGAGGATGGATGGGGCCTGCAGGCTGCAATAACTCGTGATGCTGCAGGGAAGAGCAGGGAAAGGCAGGATGCAGCCGTGGGAAGGGGGTACTGGCAGCAGCTGCAGCAGCTCTGACTGGAGACTCTCCTGAGCAAGGGGGGATAGGAGCCAAGTGCCAAGTTCCCAGAACTTTTGGTGTGGGACAATTCTCTCCCTGTCACCTGGGATGCCCCAGTGGAACAGTGTCAGCTCAGAGGGGAGCCCTGAGGGGTGGGGACAGTTCCTCACCAGCAGTGGGACATGAGCAGAGCCTGCTTTGGGGTCCCGCTGCTGAGGCACCCCAAGACAGGGCGACATTGCCCATGCAGGGTAGGGACTCTGTGGGGCTGGGGAGGCCCAGCTGGCACCCCTGGACGCATCCCCTGGTAAGGATGGGACCCCACTGCGCCCAGTGCATCCAGACACAGGCATGGATGGCACCCCTCCATCAAGGAGGGACATTAGGAGAGTAGAGGTGTCATTTGGTTTGGATCTGGTCCTGTCCCCCTTGGTAGGGAATTCTAGCTAAGCCATGGGGCTGGAGGGAGTCTGAACTTGCTTGGAGGGGGAATATAGGGTCTTGCCTCTCACCCCCAAATTCACCTTTATGCCCCTCAGCCCTGCTTGAACTGTGGGGAGGGAAGGATGGTGCTGACCAGAGCCCACAGGGGCTGAAGCCAAGGGCAGGGAGCTGCAGGGATGAAGCTTTCCCAGTCCCTACTGCAGCTCATTACAACCCTTCCACAATTCTGCTGTCCCCTGAGACCCCCCCAACGCCACCTCGCCCCTCTCCTCTGCCCACGGTGGCCCCTTCTGATGGCCCCCAGCTGCTGCCAAGCTGTGGCTGCTTATTTCCAGGCGCTCCTTGTCCCCGGGGAAGGGGAATGTGAGGAACGCAGGCCTGTGCACCCTGTCTGCTCCTGCCTGGCCACCCGTCGGCTAAGAATAGACCTGGCTTGGCCAGGCCCCACCAGCACCAAGGGGCCGTGGGGTGTGGGAAACCCCAGCCACCTTCCTGTGGGGGATAATGGACCTAAAAAAATTAAAAATGAGTTTCTCTGATGCCCAAAGAGTCCTTGTGATGGTGAAGGGAACCCAGAGTGTTTCTTGCTTTGAATTCATGTGATTTTAAAGCAAATCTCTCTGGAAGCTCCATGTACAGGCAGGGGTTGCAAAGCAGCCCCCCAAACCTCGGTACCTGCTGACTCCTGAGCTCCCCTCTAGGAGTTCTGTGAATTCAGGGGGAATCTCCTCCTTTTTTCTGCTTTTACGTTTCTTTTTTCTCCTTAGGGAGTGATTTCGCTGAGCCTCCTAATTTCAGCTGCAAACATGATTCAGAAGCCAGAAGGCAGCAAAATCTCTCCAGATGTTATCACAACGGGGAAGGGAAATCATCCTCAGTTTAAAGCTATCTTGTAAAACGCTGCTGCTGGCTTGGCAGAGCCCCTGGGGCGCCAGCAGGCCCTTGCTACCCTCAAAAGTTTCACCCAGGCCCCCCATCTCAGCCAAGAAGCTCCAGTTGAGCTCAAGCTGGGACCTTCAGTCTCCCCCTGGGCTGGACTAGGCATAACCTTGTGTCCAGCCCCGTGTCCTGGGTGGACTTTGCACCTGTGTTGAAGGCAGTATTGTGTCCAACCCCATCCCATCTGCTGTGTGGACCTTGGCCCCGTGTGGAAGGCTGGCTGGTGTCCAATCCTACCTGCTGCACAGAGCTTGGACCTGTGCTGAAGAAGCCTGGTATCTGCCTCTGTCTTCTGCATGGCTGGTGGGGCTGGGTTGTCTGTCTGACTCTGGACACAGCTCAGGCCACCCATCACCCTTATGTGCATGGTAGGACAAACTAAGCCCCTGTGCGGATTCTCTGATATCTAGCTAGGGCTGAGTGTACACTGCAGTCCCTGAGTGACAGTGTTCAGTGTAGCTCTCTTTTATTTATTTATTTTTTTAAGCCTCTTCTCCAGAAAGCAATTTTCATGAAATTTGCAGCATCTTGATGATCTTGGAGACCTCTTTTCCTCCACTAATGGGGCAGAAAGGAGCCAAGGAACTCAAAATTACCAGTGAGAAACTGAACTGGATGGAGCACACCTGCACCAGCCTGCTTTCCCAGGCTGAAAACACACTTGGCTTCCAACTCAGCTCTCACCCGTGCCAGGTCTGTGCTCCATGAGCAACGCACTGCCGGGGAGTGGGGAGAGGAGGGAGCCTGGTGTGCCGGGATATAAAGCAGATGCACCAGGATGTGGCGAGGAAAGGACACCGTGCGAGCGCCGGAGTCTGGGGCTGCTGCTCCCGGGATCTGGGGACCGCGGCAGAACGGTTGGGGTGCCACCTCCCCGGCCACCGCCCCATGGGCGTCCTGTGCTCGAGGAGGATCGAAAGCAAACAACCTCCGAGCGTGGGCGGGCAGACACCTGCCTTCTGCTCTCTGCCAGGTGCGATAAGCCGCTGCCAAGCCTCAGCTCCCCGGCGTAAGACACGACCGAGGGCAGAGGCCGTCGGATGGGAGAGGGACGGGTGGATCATGCAGATTCCCTCATTTCCCCTGCTGCTTCGGGCTGCAGCAGATCACAGCTCTTTAAGGCTGCAATAATCCCCAGCCTGGGATTAGTTTTGCACCTAATCACTGCAGAACAAATACGAAGTTTTATTTACAGAAGCAGAAGAAAGACGAGGCCGGGAATGGGGGGGGGGACGGGACGGGTGGGCCTCAAGCACGGCTGATCCCGAGATAATCAGGAGCTGGAGGGCAGGAGGAGATCGCTGACCTTGGACCCCCCTCCCCAGCTCTTACGTAAATGTGTCATTGAGTGCTGGAGTCACAGCAGTCGTGAGCTCCAGCCTTGTGCCTGGGCTTGGTGACCCCTCAGCCCTTCAAACAGTTCCTGTCTGGACTTTGGGGATTCCTGGCCCTGATTCAACCCCCCCCTCAGGCACATGCTGCACTGTGAACCCACGAGCTGTCAGCTCTGATGGGAGCTGAGATTCAGGGGAGGGTGGAGATGCTGCAAAGGGATGCTGATCTTTCAGATGGGGAGGGGAGAAGCTGAGTGCTGCAGTTATGTTACCTCAAAGCTAGGCTAGTCCCAGGGATTTGTGCTTGCACTGGGTTGGGGTAGCAAATCTCCTGCTTGAGAGCCTTGTTCCACTGAGCCCCCAGCCCACATGCAAGAAGAAGCTGAGCTGCTGCCTGAAGGGTGACAAGACATAGGTTTATTTTTCATCCATGCAAGCGAACAGCCTGGCAGCAGGCAAACCAGGATGTGCTCCATCCCTCCCCAAACTGCCCCCTGTCACTCAAGTCTCAGTGGCTTTGCCCACAGATCAGAATTGGCTGGTGGGTGACCAGGCTGGACCAGCTCCAGCCCTGGGCACAGGCAGCTTGTGACGACTCCGTGCCTGCCGGAGCCTGAACTTCTCTTTCCCCTGATTCAGACATTGACAAATAAATAGCACTTCTCTGCTCTGGCTCTTGCATAGTGGAAAGGAATGTCTGACCTGATAGGAGAGAGGAATCCTGGGTTGTGGGAAGCCATGTCTTCCTTGGCAAGTGTGCCCATGGCCAAGTGCCCATGCTTGCACCCTGTCTGTGCTGGCCTGCTGGTGGCTGCCTTATTTCAGTTCCATTTCTGAGCTTGATTTGAAGGCCTTTGTTCTGGCTGAGAAGAACTTGACACCCAAGAAGATGGTGGTGATCAGGAAGATGAGTGCCAGGGCGAGCAGGACCCAGCCACCTGCTGTGGCTTGACTTTTGGTCAGGGACATTCCCAGGAAATCAGTTTTACTGGAGTCATCTTGGGCTGGAAAAGAGAAATGAGAAACATTGCCCCAGGGTGTTGCTTGGGGCTCTGGGCTGTGGTACGTTGGGTCACCCTTGCTGCTCTCTTGGGTGCCCTTTGGCCTCACCTCCACAAGGAAGCATCCAAAGTTCAAGAAGCATCCAAAACCCCTGTGGTTTTTGGGATGGCCAAGGGGCACCAAGAGAGCTCCATTTCATTCTGACCCTGGTGAGGGCTGAGCCCTGGCCAGTCATGGACCTCCGGTGCTTGGCTGAGCCCAGCATACCTGTATAAGGAGTCCAGCTGTACTCAGGCCAGCCCAGGACCTCCCCGTTCTTCTCATTCTCTTTCTCCAGCCATGTCATGAGTGGCTCAAAGTAGCTCATCAGGGCCTCTGCTGACATGTTGGGCTGCCCTGTGATGAGCTGCATGGCTTCAGGCCACGGCTTGCTGAAACCCAGCTTCAGGGCATCCCTGTGGCAGGAGAAATCAGCTCCAGTGTGTTCCCCATCACCGTCTTGGCTGCCAGCCCCTCCCTTTCCCTTGGGGCTCTTGGTATCAGCATCCCTGGGTACAGTCTGAACCCCCAGAACCATAGGGCTGTGAGCCTGGAGCATAGGGGAAGGACGTTTATCTTGAGGGGAAGAGGGGTTTGCATGGATTAAAACCCTTCAGTGAATCCAGACTGATGCAGAGCAGTCCCTGGGTGAAAGGGTTAATTTTGCAGGTGCTTGTCTTGAAGCAAGGGGGTTGTTTTCCCTAAGGAACTGGGGGCTGGTCAGAGGAGGAGGAGGAGGAGGGGNGGGGCCTAGCTACCATCTAGTGGCTGCTTTTGCAATCACAGCCCCAGCGCCCAGCCCAAGGTGTCCCTGCCCCAGGTATGGAATGGGATGGATGACCAGGAGCTGTGTTGCCTCCTGTCTTGCTGGGTTGGCTTTAAGGTATTTGGGGATATAGATGCCTTGGCTTTACCCTGCCCACACACCTACCCCAAGATCTTCCCAGCCTTCTGGGACTGGTAGATGTCACAGGTGTGCAGGGGACCCTTGTGCCCAGCTGCATCACAGAGTGCCTTGTGGAACTGGAACTGGATCACAAAGCTGACGAAGTACCTGGTGGAGAGGGATGAAGAGATGGGAATGGACCCTACTAGTGCCTGTGCAAGAGAGGATGTGGCTCCTCTCATTCTCTGGTCGCACCCTCCTGGTCTGGAGGAGCATCACTGGCTTTGGAGTTACTCTTTCTTCAGCTCAGTTCAACCTGCTGAGGCCATTTCTCCCATAACGTATTTTATGTTTGTCAGAGTGAATGAGCTCATCTTCCTCGGATAGGGAGAAATTCCCCTAAATCCAGACTTCTTCTCTGAAGCTCTGTCAGGGTCTCTGGAGCTGCCCAGCCCACACAGGATGGTACCACCAGCCATGGAAAAAGGTGTCATCAGTGGCATCTGACCTGGAGATTCTGCTTCTATGTCCAAGTGGAGGCCCTTGTGCCCCAGATTTGCTGGCTCACCTAATGTAAGGGACGTTGGCTGGGATGTGAAACTTTGCCCCGGGGTCAAAGTCATCTTCAGACCTCAGTGCTGGTGGGCACAAGCCCTGGTACTTCATCCTGGGTGAGAGAGGTAGAGTCAGGCCAGCCTGGGGAGGAGGAGGTGGGGTAAAGTGGGAAGGAATATAGTGGGGTGAGAGGACAGAGGAAGGGGTTGTGTAGCTCATCATTCCCATTGCAGTCAACTGGACCACAGGGAGAAAACACCCAGCGGGATAACAGCCAAGGCCCTTGTTCCAGACAGGGGTCTGAACTCAATCTTACCTGAGGTTCCACCACTCCTTGTTGTACTCATCCTCCTTGATCCGCCCATCAAACACTTTCCAGCGCCACTGATCCATGAGGTACCCGAAGGGCAGGAAGGCGATTTTGTCCAGGGCGATGCTCATCAGGTAGTTAATATCACTTTCTGCCCGGGGCGTGAAGATGTGAGCAAGACAGTGCTGTATCCACCTCTCCTCCCTCTGTGGTTCATTCTGCCCCAGAACTCGGTGTCCTCAACAAGTCCTGCTCCCTCCATGCATGCAAAGCCACCCTGAGCCCTTCAACTTTGCCCAGCCCCTCCTGACCATCTGCATTTCCAGCTGTTCCTGTCAGCATCCCCACATCTGTTGTGTGGCCCTCCAGCTCACCTTCATTTTCCATGACTTGGTCCAGAAGATTGATGCTGTGCAGGTGTTTGGGGGTGGAGACAGACAAGGCCATGACATCCCCAACAGCCTCATGGAAGCCAGGGTTGGCCCCATCGCGGAAGGAGACAGGCTGGTCCTTGTACTGCAGGAAGTACTGGACGTGGCCCATCTCGTGATGCACTGTGATGAGGTCGTCCATATTCACCACGGTGCACTGCTTGATCCTGGACCAAGGGTTCAGGGATACAAGGGTTGGGGGATAAGAGAAGCTAGTGGTGGTGTGAAAATCTCCAGGAACCATTACATCCCCTTGAGCCATTTTTCCCTTCAATGTGCCCCCTCCCCGTATCTGATGCCCGGCCAGGCTGGCCCTACTCCACTGGGTTGGTCTCTTCCTCCTCCTTCATCTCCTGCTGACCCTGCCCATTCCCTGTCCCTGTTCATCAGCTTTTCCATTCTCCAGGACAGGGCAGGGCAGGCATGGATTGCCCTCCATCCACCATGGGGACTCCTGCCAGCATCTTGGGTACCAATGGAAGTGCCCACAGTTGGGGTGCCACCACCACAGAGCAAGATACACTGTGGTGGCCTCAGCCCATGTGCCCTTATTCTACAAAGACATTTTCTGCCCCAGCACCACATCAGCAGTGGCCACCACCTGCTCCCCACGGGCACCTGAAGTCCTTGCGATTGTAAAAATCCCAGGCCGAGGCGTGACACACCACCTCCCGCCCATCTGACGGCTTCTCGATCATGGACTTGTCCCAGAACTCCTGTGGCATTGGGATGAGGCCCAGAGAGGTGAAGAAACGGTCCGACTCTTCAAACATTTTCTTGGGTGTCCAGCCCTGGGGAAAGAGAGAGATCTGGTGAGGGGCAATGGGGGATGCTGGGGTGTTGGGGGCTGTGGAATGATGGGAGGACAGAGGTAGCCTTGTTGTGGGCAGGGGGATCTCCTGGAATCAGCTAGACCTGTATCCAGGTCTTGGCATATAAGGGCAGGGAGAATGCAGACGAGGCATGGATTTTTTTGGCAACAAACACTAGAGCATTTGGCAACATGGGTGTTGGCAACAGTCAAAGGTTGCTGGGTCCCAAGGGGCTTCCCCAGAGCAGCTTAGAAAAGCACTGACCTGTTTTTTCATGGCCGGGGTGGCATCCACCTTGGTGGCATCTGGGAAAGGTATCACCAGGTCGAAAATGTTGGACCATGACTGAGCCCACATGTTGCCTGGGAAGCGCAGAAGGACGGCACAGGTCAGGAGGGAGACAGGGAGAGAGCAACCAGTTATTCCCTCCTCCTGCTCAGGTGGATCACCCAGCCTGGTCCCTGCCTTGCCTGGTCCCTGCCCTGTCTGCATAAGGGCAGTGTGGGCAGGAGCCCGTCCATGCAAGAGAGGTCAAATCATGCTGAGTGTGCTGTCCTTTCCTGGGGCAGATTGGCCTCCACAGACCCATCCCAGGGGACCTTTTCCTTCAGCCAGAGCTGAACAGGGACCAGTCTTAACTCTTGGCATGACACAGAGACAGCCACACCTGGCAGGAGACACAGCGTAGCTCAAGTAGAGCCCTTACCTAGCAGATGGGCAGGGATGGGACCCTTCAGGTTTATGTGCTCTGCACCATACTTTTTGTAGAGGGCTCGGCGTACATAAGCGTGTAGGTTGAGGTACAGGGGCTTCAGCTGCAGATACAGCCTCTCCAGATCTTCCTCGAAGGTGGATGACTCATACAGGGATCTCCAGTAGGCCCCATTGTCTTTGTAGCCTGTGGTAGGACAAGAAAAGAAGCTGTCAGATGCAGTCCTTCTTGGGCAAGACTCTGTCTTGCTGTTCAGACACTCCAGGTCCCTCCATATCTGTGAGAGAGTAGATCTCCTGGGAGTTAGTGAGACCTCCACACCCTCAGGATTTTGACCCCCAGCTGAATAAGAGCCCAGTCCTCTGCTCACAGGGGTTAGGGCCATGGTGGGCTCTAGGGGAGCAGGGCACTGACCATTGAGCATGGCTGCCTTGTTGCTCAGTTCCACATATCGCTTGTAGCTGTTCCTCATCTTCTTCCCAGAAGCATCTCGCCAGCCCTTCCAGGCGAAGAGGAGCTCATCATAGTCCTGAGAGGTGGCCATGATGCCTGTGAGGTCTGAGAGAAAACAATGAAGCTGCTGTGATGCTGTTGGATGAGCTGAACAGGTGCGATGGTTCTATACCCAACGTGTTGCTCAGGAACCGTCACAGAGAAGGTGAAAGAACACTTCATGGCCTTTCTTCATGCCCCAGTTAAAAAAAAATCCCTCCCTTTTAGGCCAGTACCAATGCCCTGCAGGGCACCTTGCAAGATCTTACCAGGATCCAGTGGGTGACAGGTTTTGTTCTCTCTGCAGACCTTGGCCACACTGTATGTGGTCTCCATATCTGAGAGGAGAGTGTTATACTGCAAAGAAAATCAGGGTATATAAACTGGTTATCCTTGCTCCTGATATTGGAGGATGTCCCAGCCCATCGAGGTTTTCAGGTGTTTTACTCTGGCCCCTTCCAAGATCAAGTGTGACCCCAACAGAGGCAACAAGGAATCATTACAAGAGGGTCTGGGGCCAACAAATAATGTGCCATTGTCACCCAAATATCCAAGCCCCACTGATCCTGGGATAGGCAAGCTTTTGGTGGGAAACCCTGAAGACAAGGATTTTGGCTTTGTGTAGAAGGCACCAAGCTATCACTTTTTTCAAGGCAGATGGTGGCTGCCCAGTGGCATTTCTTAAATTTTGAAAGAAACTTGTCTTCACATAGGGTCATGGCAAAGGACATGCTCTCTTGCTCTGTCCCCACCTCTTTCACTGCTACCCACCTCCTTCAGCTCATTCTCAGGTAGGGCTGCCCTCTCAATGACACTCAGCTTCTTGAGGATGCGGGTGACACTTTGGTCCTGGAAATCAGAGGTGTCAAACTGCCTGGCCCTCATGCCGTACTCCAGGGTGTGCTTGGACATGGCCAAGTTCTTCTCCAGCTACAATGAAAGAAGAGTTACTCCGGGGAGAAGATACAGGCCACCACTAGAAACACCACCTGGCATCCCATGACTGACACCCTCCCCATAGCTCCTTTGTGGGTACATCATTGGATGATGAATGTTTTCAAGGAAAAGACACCTCCTGGGTGAGAACATTATCCCTTTACAAGGGGCAGAGGCTGCCCTGGTTTTTAGAGCTTCTGTGAAATGTGCCCTGTGTACCAGCGGCCTTCCCTGTCTGTTGGCTCTCCCTGCACAGCCCCAGGGTCATTCCCATACCATGATCTCCTTGTTGTGGTCTGTGATGTTGGTGTTGTAGGCCCAGGATGCCTCGGTGTAGGCGTTCCACACTTTCTCAGCTGTACTGTTGTACTCAGACAAGAACTCTTTAGCTTGTGCCTCATCTGCTATTTTGTCTAGAGGAGGAAATAAATGGGGGAGGAGACGAGAAAGGTCAGGAGAGCTGCAAGAGCACTACCCCATGGAGAAGCCACAGTTATGCTTTTCCCAGAACTGCAGGTCGATTGAAGGATGCCACAACTTGGGAGCAGGCTTAGCTAAGAAATGGGGGAAGAGGTGCCCTGCTGGGGTGTTCCATTGGGCAGAGGATGGGAAAACAGGTTAAGTTGCATGCCCTAAACTCTCCCATGTGAGCACAAAGGATAAAACTGAGAAGAGAAACTCTTCACACCATGACTGATGACATCACTACACAGCTTCAGACAATGGCACCTGCCTCCTGGGAAGCAGCACCCCGTTGCACTTCACTGGAGCTAGCTGGCTATTTCTCTTTCCTGGTGTGGGGACCACCTCACCCACAGCAGAGACCTCCCTCTGCTTCTGCCTGTGGATTGATGATGTCCCTTGGGGGATGTCTTCCTGACCCTCCCCAGACTCGAGATGGAGCTGCAGCCTTACCAATGCCTTCAGGGTAGCCTTCAGGGACAGGGGGTCGCCAGTCAAACTCAGGCCAGCCCAGCACCTCATTGGTCTTGTTGTTCTGCTCCTGGAGCCACTTGGTGATAGGGCTAAAATACTCCAGAAGGGGATCAGCATCCATCTGACCTGTGCCAGTGAGATTCAAGAGGATATCCTGCCACGACTTCGAGGACCCAGCTTTTAATACTTCCCTGCAGAAGAGCAGAACAGCAAGAGCCAGCATGAGGCCAGGGGATTGATGGGAGAGAAGCAGTGACAATCCCAGTGACAGAACCCAATCTTAAGGGTTGAAGATGATCCTGAGTGGGACATGAACCTGGGAACTGCCTTGGAAGCCACTGCCTGTCCTGCATGTGGTAACTGAGGACTCCCTGTCACACATGCACTTAACACCCAGGGAATCAACAGGAGCCAGCTGTGCTTTAGTGACCTCTTGTCTGGGTGGGAGCTTGTGGCTGGGACAATAGCAATACTCTGGTGAGGACCACTCACCCCACCCCTGTGCTTCCATGTATTTCCATCCATCCATCCATCCATTTGCAAAGCTATTTCTCCAGTTCACTTTTCCTTCCTTCCTTTCTTCTCTCCTTCCTTTGCACACCATCAGCTTCCACGCACACATCTGCCCATGGCGATTTTTCTGACCCTCCTCTGTCCCCACCTGAGTTTGGCTCCAGCCTCTTTGGACCTGTAGATGTCACAGGTGTGTAGGGAACCGTTGTGGTTGGCTGCCTGGCATAGCGCCTTGTGAAACTGGAACTGGAGGATGAAGCTCACAAAGTACCTGCCAAGGAAGCCCATGAAGGTCAGAACTAGGGACAAAGGGAAGCAGACAAGTCCAAGAGCTCAACCCCACCATTTGTGGTCCCAAGTGTTGGGAGATCTCTATGTCTTGAGCAGGAGCAGCACATGACAGTCCCTGCCCACAGAGGTGATCCCCCACCCAACTCCATCCCAAACCTTGGTCTCCTTGCCAACACCTCCTCTACCTGATGTAAGGAGTATTCCCTGGGATGTGATACTTTGCTCCTGGGTCAAAATTGCTTTCATTCCTTGGAACCGGAGCACAGATACCCTGGTATTTGGTTCTGTGGACAACAGAGAACAACAGCATGAGCATGGGAATAATAAGGGATCAGAAAAATCTAGTCAAAGAGTGGGAAGGCTTGGCGCAGTGCTGGAGAAATTTGCACAATTAGAGCATGATTTCCATGTACATCCATCCATCCATCCGTCCATCCATCCATCCACTCATCTATCCTTCCATCCCGCCCACCCATCTATCCATTGTTCTCCCACCATCTCTGTGGCTACTTTTACGCTTTTTCTTTCCTTTCCTCTTTCCTGCCTCCCTTCCTTGCACATCCTCAGCTTCCACACCCCCATCCACCCCTGGTGACTGTGCCCTACCTCAGATACCACCAGTCGTAGTTGTAACGGCTTGGCGGTGTGCGGCCACTGAACACGTTCCAGCGCCATTGGTCAATGAGGTAGCCAAAGGGCAGGAAAGCAATCTTCTCCAGGGCCATCTTCAGCAGGTAGTTGATATTGCTCTCTGCATGAAACAGAGCCTGAACCAGGCTGGAAAGGAGTCTGCATAGACAGCACTACAGGCACCAGAATTTTAGTGGGCAAGAGGGTGGGCAGATCTGGATGAGAAATGAGGACAGCATTTCAACACCTAACCTTGCTCCTAAGGTAGGCTCTGTAGGATACAGGAGGTTTCTGTAGACACAGTTACTACTGGGGCAACATGTACCTTTTACTGAGCGGGGATAATGATAGTGACAAGTGTAGTGTCCCCTTGCCCTCAGCCCAGCTCTCAGACTTAAAAGGTCTTTGGTAAGTGTAACTCCTCACACTTCCACCCTGGGGCCTCAAGGTGAGGGGGTTTGTGGGAGTTTGTTCTGCAGTCACACCACTGCAAAGGCTCTGATGGTTTAGACCCAGAACCAGAGTCAACTCTAGGACAGTCAACACCGAATCATGAGGAGCACAGGGGATGGTGAAATCTGTTTTTCCCCTCAAGGAAATCCGGGAAAGGAAGTTTGGAGAAAGACCTGCTGGAGACCCAGCTGAAGCTGTGGGGTCAGAGAGGGATTGGTAGCGCTGCCCTGAGGGGCTGTTGGCTGCCATCACTACGGTGGCCTGGCTGCCAAGGGCTGGCAAGGCAGGTAGCTTGAGGCTGAGACCATCTGCTTCGTTGTGTTTATGCAGCACTGGCCCAGTGCTCTTGGCTGCTGTGCTTTCTTGTCATAAAACGTATTTAATGACACGGCAGGAGGATCCCAGGACTGTCCCTCCTCCGCCAAGCAGCTGCCTGGGGCAGGTCTGGGAGTGCTCTATTTCCTTTGCCGCCATCTGCTTTGCTGTGTCGGCTGAGGGATGTCGGGTGGGAGGATGAGGCTCTCAACAAGCTGGGCAGTGCCTGCAGGGGCAAGTCCTGCCCTGCCGTGCCGGCTGGCAGCCGACTGCCCTCATGACTGTGCGTGGAAGTGCTTGGTGCCACCTCCACACAGCCACACCAGGAGCCAGTGGTGGTTGCTTCTTGGCGAGGGAAGGAGAGAGGGAGGGAGGAATGCTGTAAAGGTCAAAGCCAATCAAGCACAAAAATGTTGTTTTCCAGTTTGGGCTCTGTTGGTGAAGGGAAAGGCACAGACAAGCTCCTGCCTCAGGGTGAAGAGGATGGAGCCAAGAAGGGCTCTACATGGACCCCTGGAGACAAAAGAAGTCCTACCTGAACCCATGAAGACAAGAGGGGGTTATGTGTGGACCCATGGAGTTGTGGCAGCTCTGGGCTGTATTGCCAGACTGCAACCCACCCCAGCATGTCTCAAACCCTTCCCAGTGCCACAAGCAGTGCCAGAGCCCTCCAGGTCACCAAGATCCCCGGGGTGGCTGCCATACCTTCATCCTCAGTAGCACTGCTGAGGAGACCGATTTTCTTGAGGTGGCTGGGGGTGGAGACAGAGAGGGACAGGACATCGCCGATGGCCTCGTGGAAGCCAGGATTGGCCCCGCTGCGGAAGGACACGGGCTGGTCCTTGTACTGCAGGTAGTACTGGATGTGGCCCATCTCATGGTGCACTGTGAACAGCTGCTCCATGGTCACCGATGTGCACTGCTTGATCCTGCCGTGTGAAAACAGCATTGCCTGAGCCCACTAAGGGACCCAGCTGCCTGTGCACACCTTTGGTGGGTTCCACAGTTCCCCACAGACTTTGGATGATGAGGGTGGGGTGGATGAACACCCCACAGGATAAGGAAAAGTGGAGGGGAAGGCAGGGCAGCATTGTCACTCCAGACCTCGCCTCAGAAAGTACCATATTGGGCTGTATGGCCAGGCTGGGGGTACCCAAAAGGGTGATCACCAAGGGGGATAGGAGAGGGTCTTGCCCTTTAGCCCTGTGTCCCTGCATTTCCCCACAGACCTGAAGTCCTTGCGGTTGTAGAAGTCCCAGGCCGAGGCATGACACACCACCTCCCGCCCATCTGTCGGCTTTTCCAGCATGGACTTCTCCCAGAATTCAGTGGGCATCTCCAGAAGACCCAGGGAGGTGAAGAACTCCTCTGAGACCCGGAACATGTGGGTGGCGTTCCAGCCCTGGTGGGCAGCAGGCAATGGGTTATGGCTGAGGAAGGGGCTGCCTGTGCCCTGGGCATTGCCTCCAGTGCTTCCCCAGGACCGTGGGGAGGAGGAGAGTTGCTCCGAGGGACTGAGATCCTGCCCCTCTCTCTGTGATGCGGAGGTCCAGCCCCAGAATTGGTGTGAACATCCTTAAAAAGCACCTAGCAACGGTGCTGGATCTCAACAGGGGCAGGAGAAGGGAGCAGGACTGATACCCAAGAAGTGCTTAGAGCTGTGTGATGGTGTAAATGCAGCAATGTGGTCCCCAGCCTGGGGACTGGCAGCAGTCCCAGTGCACTGCCCACTTTTGTCCACCTGCTGACTCTTTGGTTATTGCCAGAGATAGAGTAAGATCATTTCTTTGTCCCTTCCCCTCCTAGAGATGGATTTTCTGCTGTCCCCTATAGAAGTATGAGAAACGATTCCCATGGGGTCAGTGTCATGGGCCAGCCTTGGCAACACCTCCTGCTCTTTCTCCCTGGTCATCCCAATGAGTCCCTCAGCCCATCACCTGCTGCACCATGGTGCTCGTGACATCAAGGTTGGGCTTCTCGGGGTAGGGGATCATCAGGTCATAGATGTTGTTCCACTGCTGAGCCCACATATTCCCTGAGAAGAGAAAATAGCTGGAGTAGAGCTGGAGGCAAGTCAGAAGAGAAACACAGTGATAACTGGGACCTCTCTGACCTTGTGTGTGCCCCTCTGACACCACCAGCACCCCTGGTCACAGGCTGGGGGAGTCTCATCTCTTACCCAGGAGGTGAGCAGGGATGGGACCCTTCAGGTTGATGTATTTGGGCCCATAGCGATCATACAGCTTCCTCCGGACGAAGGCGTGCAGGTTGAGGTAGAGCGGCTCCAGCTGGTTGTAGATGCGCTCCAGGTCCTTCTCAAAGGAGTCTGAGTTGTACCAGGACCGCCAGTAGCTGCCGGTGTCATTGAATCCTACCAGGGATACAGGGAAGATCTCTGTCTCCAGACCCCTACAGCTGCCCCCACTACCCATCCCTAAAAGAGGGGACCAGGAACTAGCAGCAGGATTTTTCCCCCTTCCCCAAAGTGCTGGTACTTGGAAAATAGAAGTTGGATGCCCAGCTGCATGTGGGGTGGGAAGAGCAGTAGGGCATCCCAATGTCCCAGTCCCGATTTCCATCCCTGGTCCCTGACAGCCCCTGGTTGGGGATCCCCTTGGTTTGTACCGTCCATCAAATAGGCATCATTGCTCAGCTTCACAAACTCCTCATACTTGTGGCGCAGCGGGTTCCCCGCAGCGTTGTGCCACCCCTCCCAGGCATACAGCAGCTTCTTGTAGCTGCGGGAGGTGGCCATGATGTCCGAGAGGTCTGAGACAAAGGGAACAAGTAGAACATAAGAAAGCAGCCACAGGGGGAGGAAAACATGCCACAGCCCCGCAGAGGTGCCACCTCCACCACGCCAGACCCAAATGCCCATCCTCACACTGGGACAATCCTGATTAACATGAGTAGCACATGCCAACCCCAATGCACTAAGAACTTGGGGACCAGGACTAAGTCATGGCCATGGGGTACTCAGCAGCTGGAGGATCAAGGGGACCATACCTGGCTCCAGATCCCAGCAGGTGCCGTTGGGCAGGCACACTGTGGCCGTGGAGTAGATTTTGTCCATGTCACTCAGGATGGTGTTGTACTGTAGAAAAGGAAAAGACGCTGGGGCTACAAGGGGACAGGAACAGCCCTTCAGGAGGGATCTACAGGCTTTCCAGCTCTGGAGTGTGTGTGCCCAGATGGGTGTGGGGAAGGATCAGTGTGTTTATACAGCACGTTTTTGGTGAGATAAGTGTTTTATCACTCAGGGTTTTGGCACGGTGGGAGCAGGGAGACTCTTTGGGACAGACAATCCCTGCATAACCATGCTCCAGAGAGGGGCTGTTAATAAAGCTATTTGTCAATGGGCGCAGGCTGTTTACCTAACTGGGTTAAAAAAAAAAAAAAAAAGGAGAAGAAAAGCAGGAGGATGAGGGGGGTTTATTTCTGTGAACTTCAAGAACAGCAAACAATAGCAACAGGAGGTTTCCTGGAACATGCCTGGGAAGCCCATTCCCAGGGAAGGAAATTCCTCTGCTCTGTTCCTCTCTCCACTCCCATTCCTCTGCTCCAGCTATGCAGAGGGGATGGAAATGGGGACAATGGTAGCTGTGGGATAGAGCTGCCCAGGGATGGGTGAGACATGACTGATGTGCAGGGAGGAGACATGATGCTGTCTGTTATTTAAGAGAAGGCAGGGATGGGTTTCCTGGCGGGAACCGGGGCCAACAGTTCTCCGGAAGGGATTGCATCACTAGGCTTTGCCAGGGTTTTGCTGGGAATGCCTGTCAGGGAGCTGTGGGTCAGGATGGAAGGGCCTGTCCCTGCGCTCATGAAAAGCAGAGTGGCTGCCAGCCTCAGCCTGGGCAATATTTTCATGCATGGAAATAAAACTTCAGGTAAACTGCCCTGAAAGCTCAGGACTGTGACAGAGAAGGCTCAGGATGCCTTGATGTCCCTAGCATGGAACTCTGTCACCAAGGTACAGCATTCCTTGTCTCATGGGGGGCTCAGGAGCTAGGTAGCTGCATCAGCCCCTCTTTTCAGCGGGCTGCATACCTGATGAGCCCAGAGGGGTTTGGACAGCTGGCTCCAGCCATGGGCATAGCCTGGCTGGTCTCCACGTGATGCCCAAGACTACTCTGTGTAATAAGGAAATCTCCAGTCCCTGCTGGGATAGCTTCAGGATAAGGTCAGGGCTGGCTGATAGGGCCAGAAGGTACGTCACATCCCCTGAAGACAGCACCCCATCTCCTCCTCAATCACTGTGTAGGGGCCAGTGACACCCTCCAAAACAACAGGTCAGCAGCAGAGTCTGGATGCCTCCAAAAAATCCCTTTAAGGCATTTCACAGCACCACAGCCATGGCCATGGCTTCACCACCACCTCGCCTACCTGCTCTCTCTTCTCCAGGGGCAGGTTGGAGGGTCCCAAGGTCTGGATGGATCCAATGATTTTCCTCAGCTGGGGGTCACTGAAGTTATTCCACTTGTTGCCAAAGAGTTCCTTGGCTTTTTTCCCCCACAGCTCGGTGAAGTTCTGCTCCTCCAGTGATGCCTTGACCTTCATGGTGAGAGGGGACATGGGGGCTCAGGACCTGCCCTGGGACATGCCACTACCCAGGTGATGGTTTGGGGGCCAGGGTCAAAGTCACAAGGGTTTGTGGGAATCAGAGGTAACAGGACATGGGGTGACAGGCAGGGCTGTCCCCAGACCATGGCACCCATGGATAGAGACAGCAGCTTCCATCTGGCACATCAGTGTCTGCAGCCCCTGCTCCCCTGTGAAGCTCCCAATGAGCACCTACTACGATCTCCTTTCCTGGGGCTGTGGGCTGGCAGTAAGCTGCCCGCACTGTGGGGTGTTACTTAGGCAGGTGGATCCCAGTGTTGGGATGGGGTGCATTGCAGGTGGTTGAATCCCAGCCTGATCAGTGTCAGCTGTATTTTTGGGAAGCTCTCATCTTTTGAGAGTGTCCTGGCCCAGCACAGGTGGAGTGAGATGGTGCAGAGTGCCTGGTCGGTGTCCATGTACCGCCCTGGTGTGATTTATGGAGCTCATTAGCTGAGACTTGTGGCATTTTTAGCCTGGCTCCAACGCGCCTGGTTTGTTTTATTTTAATATTCACATTCCCTCAGCAGGCAGCAGGGAAGGAAGGGAGTTGTGGTGCAGCAGAGTTGGAGGCTGACATGGAGGTGGGAATGCCAAGAGTGCCAGGTGCCCCTGGTTACCCAGCACTGCTCCCATTGCTTCCCTTGGACATCCCAGTGCCCACAGCATCACTGGTATCAACTGGCCCCAATTCCCCAACATGCCAGGACATGCCAACCCCACAGACACCCTGCTCTTGCATCACCCCTCTAAACAGGATATGTTTTTACCCCTTCCCAGACCCCGAGCTGAGCTGGAGGAGCTGGAAGAAGCAGAGTTCAGCTGTGTTTTGTCTTCTCCTTGAACAGGCAGCTGTGTTTGGTCAGGCAAATTGCACCCTAAACTCTCCTGACAGCTCAGGTGGAATGAGTTGAGGCCAGCAGTGCTGCCTGAGACCCCCTTGCCGTGGCCATGCCCACCAGTCCTGGCCCTTCACCCTTGTATCTGGAAAATGGGATGTTCCTGCTCTTCCCAAGGTCCCCAGCCCCACCACATCTGCAGCTAGAGCTGGGTGCCTGCCCAGACATCACGTCAGCTCAACAAAAAAGGCTGAAGGGGCACCTGGGCCCTCTTGAGTGTCCTGCCAAATTGGCAATGGCCACAGCTGGCAGTGAGCTTTCCCCTAGGCAGGAAGGAGCATTTCCTTCCTGCACAGGGCACACTGTGCTCCCATCCCCACGGGTCTGGAGGGCTCAGGGCTCTCTGTGGCAGCCCCTGTGTGACACTGGGATGGCCGAACACACTGTGGTCATGTTTGGGCTGCCCCTTGTGCACCTGTAGCCGTAGGTCTGGCAGAGGTACCCCGAGCTGCATGCAGTGACTTGTCCATGACCCCGTGCTGGGGCTGGGGCAGCTCCCCGAGCACGGCTGGGGCCGGGGAAGCCCTACCGCCTGCCCGGGCACTACCCACCCCCTGGCCTGGGCTGTGCTGCAGTTCACCCAGGAGAGCAGACCAGGGGCTGCTCCAGCTCCCTGCTCCACTAAATACAACCCAGACACATGCAACCCCCTGGGAAAACACACACGTGCTTGTGGGATCCACACAGCGCTGCTCCCCGAAGAGGCTCTTCCCGCACGTACCTGGGCTGATGTCTAATTCCCTACAGCCTGGAGTGCTTTCCCACCACTGTCTTTGTCCCCGTGGGGACACAGGGGACAAGAAGTGGCAGCCTCAGTCCCGATGGCACCCAGCTGCTTGTGCACTTTGGGCTCCTAGTGTCTGCCCCAAACTAAAACCCTCAGCACCGGGATGTGGTGACACCAGGCAGGGACGGGGACAGAGACAATTGACAACTGGCCCAGTTCTGCGAAGGAGGAAAGGAAAGTGGAAGGTGCTGGGAGGAGGGAACCACCTCTAAAAATAACCTTGACTCTGCTCTGGGACCAGAGCTGTCATTCTGGGGCAGAGACTCTGTGAAAACCAATTTGGGGCAAAACCCTGCAGCTCCTGGGCTACAAGTCCCAGCCCTGGTTTGTCACGCTGAGATGCTGAGAGAGAAGCCCGCAGGGAGGAAGGGAACCACACCAAGCGTCTCCACCATGACCCAGCCCCCCCAGTCCCCGGTGCTGGGGACACCCCCGTGGTGGCATCGCCCCCGTCCCGCCACCCACCTGCAGAGCAGCATTTTCGGCCGTCAGGTCGGTGTTGTAATTCCAGCTGGCCGAGACGCTCTCGAAGAGGACGAGCTCAGCCGTGCTGTTGTAGTCTCTGGCGAAAAGGGTGGCCCCTTGCTCGGTGGGGTCATACTGGGAGGGCTCGAGGCCGGGCCGAAGGGCACCTGCCAGGCTCAGGCAGAGCAGCAGCCCCAGCGCCGCGGGCATCGCGGCGGGAGCGCGGCACGGAAGGGCCCCGTTCGGTGCCTTCCGCGACAGCTTTGCCTCCGCTGCCGGCTGCTTATAAGCCAGCAGCTTCCGCGCAAACCCTGCCCACCGAGCCTGCCTCCCCTCGCAGATAAGACCGGAGTATTCTGTTCTCCCTTCGGCGCTCCAAGGCTCGTGGGAAGGAGCGGGGAGCCAGCGCTGCCTTGGGGTGCAAAGTCCTTTTGGCTTCTGGCGCTGCCGGGAGGGAAGGGGAAGGGGCTGGGACAGGAGGGAGGGAAGGAGATGGAGGAGAATCCAGGGAAAGACAGAAAAAAGAGAAAGGAGAAAGGCTAGGGTGGATGAGGTGGGTGGGTGAGATGCAGCTCCATCCCTGCAGGGTCCCAGTCCCCTCCCGACTTGGCGCAGGGTGATCCAGCTCGACTGGTCCTGAGCAGGACATCTCCCCACACCAGCATGACATGACAGACGCCCCTCGGCAACACCCCGGCCACCTGCGGTGGGCCACAAGGGCAAGCGCAGGAGGGAAACTCTTCCTGTGTGACACAGCCAAGGTCTGTCTCACGCTGCTTCCTGCCAAAGTGACTTTCTTCCCAGCATAGCCTCATTATTCAACGAAACAGAGTATTTCTCCATTCTCCTGGCTGTGAAAGAAGTCACATCACATCACACCAAGTGTTCTGGACTTGGAGGAATTAGGCTGATGACAAACGAGTAACAAAAAGTTCCTTCAAAATGAAAACCAGACCCATGTTGGTGGGCTCGATAGTTCCTTTGTTTTGTTTTGTTTTCCATTTAATCAACTAAATCCCTTTTCCCCAGGGCCTGGCCTCAGCCCTGGGAATGGTGCCTGGGCTGAACTTAGGCCCTGGGCTGACTGACCTCATTACTCCTTGTTGGAGCAATCACCCCATAGGCACTCAGTGAACACCTGCCCAGAGAGAGCTTTTTTTGGGGGGGAACAGAGGGAAATCCCTTGACCATTTGTCCCTGCTGGGAGCTGTAGATCAGCTGGACACCATCACGGCCCCTTGGAGTGAGTCAGTGGGGTGACTCCATGGGGACAGTGTGGCCACTCAAAAAGAGACAAATCCTCCTGTCAGCACGGGGGACCCTATAGTGTATGCGCAGCCATTTAAAAAAAAATGGACTTAGAAGACTGCAACCCTTTGATGTCTATTGAACATCACTCCAAAAATCCTGACTTCATGCCTTGTTCTAGCACCCTCCACCTGCACAGGCTGATGTGGGCACATGAAAACCCTTCATCCCCCTGACCCCAAGCCCATGGTGGAGTCCCCATGGGGGTAGTGCACCGGCACCACCTGCAAGCCTGGACATCATAGAGCTGGAGGCAAAGTCAGTACCTGCCTCCCTTTCCCCCCTTGCTGACCCCTTTCCCCAGCAGCAACAGTACTCTGGAAAGTCCAGTTTACTGGGAAGTTGGAAAAAAATGGTTGGTTTGGGTCCAGTTTGGCTGGAGACCAGCGCCAGTGAATGGAGATTTCCTGCCCCCCTCCAGTCTCCGTTCCCAACTGCGCCAGGGACGGGTTTTCCCAGCTCTGGGTCATGGTGCAGCCTCTGGCACCAGTGGGAGTTTCAGGAGAGCAGTGAGGCTGTAACAGTCTGTGCAATGTCACTGGTATCCAGAAATCCCAGCATATGAGGCCTTTTCCAAGGCTGATGTGTCCAATGAATGATCCTGCAGGAGAAGGGTAGTGCTCCATCCTTTTACACAAGAGTGTCTTCCAAGGTGCAAGAGGGGCTGCTGCTGCTGCTGCTGGACTTTGTGCAGGAGAAGTTCCTGTGGAAAGCTGCTTCTCCAAGGATGCCCATGGCTTCTGCATCAGACATAAAAATATCCCACATGAAGGAGAGCACTGGCAGGTTATGTGGCTGTTGGTCCAGGAAGGCAGGTGAGATACCTGCAAGCTGTAAGATGCTCGTTGCCACCTCTGTGCTGCCCCAAGTCCATTCTGTGCTCCAGCACTCACCAAAGATGGCTTCAGAGTCACCTGTGGGCATTGTGTGGAGCAGCAGGACCAGTCCCTGCTCTCCCTGCCCCTCTCAGGGGTGCTGGGGTGGGTGATGGACATCTATCTGCTCCCAGCCTGCAGGGTACCCAGAGCTGCCAGCACCACAGACCAGAGGGGCAGGAGATACTGAAGAATGTGAAAACTGCGTTGCCACGGAGACGGATGCGGAACCGCTCGAGGGGACGTGGGTTGGGGGACGCTGGGCGAGATGTGATGTCCCTGCAGCTGCCCTGGGCCAGAGGATGCTTCCCATCGGTTTGAGTTGCCATCATCGGGCCGTGGAGACTTCGTCCTCCCCCTGCCTGGGGCACATGTGAACGGAGATGTGTGCGATGGCCGGACTGTCCCCACAGCGCGTCGGCGGTGACACTGTGGCGGTGCATGGCTTGCTCCCAGCATTTTGGGTCAGTTTCTTGGCTTGCCAGACCTGCAAAATCTCCCTGCCCACAGTCAGCAGTGCTGGAAGTGGCACTCACTGGTGCAGCCCAGCATTCTCAAAAGAAAGAAATAAGGAGTTTTGACAGTAAATGTTTCTTACTGGAGCTGCAAGGTGTCCATGATGGTGGTGTGATGGAAGACGGTGAGCAGGTGTGGTAGAGCAAAGGTGCAGGAGTTTGGGAATGGCCCTGGTTCTGGCTGGAAAGATTTGCTGATTATTGTGGGTATATCCCAGCCCTAAGGTCTCTGGCTGGGGATAGTCAAGCTTTTTCCCCCCTTCTTTTACTGTAAACCACATTTTTGGCTTCTCCATCCCACCATTCCTCAAAAGGTTCAAGGTTGCTTCATAACTTCTGTCTGATCCATCTCTCTAAAGAACCAAGGAGCTTCTGCAGGTGAGAGAAAGGATTCCCTTTTGCAGAGAAATCATTCCTTCCTTATTTAAACCCCGAAAGAGCTTTTTTTAGCCCAGAGTGGAGCCCTATGTATCACTTTTCTTGGTGGCTGTGGTTTCACGGGCATGACGACTCCTGTACCTGTCAGTACAAACTGCCACATTGAGAATTTTTCCTCCCTCTCCAGACCTTGAGTTTAAAGGTGGCTGCTTTATTTACTGATGAAGTCAATCAATTATCATCGTGTATAATTCACTAAGCTGCTTTCTCAGCTGTGGTGATGCTGTTGTGAGGGAGAGGGGAAAAAACACACCTCCAGTCCGAATTTTTCATCATAAAGAAACAGCTTTTTTTATCTCATCCTTCCAAAAAAGAATAAAAAACCCTCCCCAAGCAATCAGGCTTATTGTCATTTATTTCAGACCTGTGATTGCTAAAGTAATTTTCAGCAGTTCTGGTGACTGTTGAGGCTGGTGGAGCCCCTGATGTCACCTGGATTTGGGGACTAACGGCAAGAGGGACACAGAAATCCTTGCTCCTGCTGTCTGACTGCAAAAGGTCTCTGCTGAGCAGTTTTGGCAACACTATGAGGCTGTTTCCAGCTTTTCCCTGTATTTAAGGAGTGTTGAAAGCCTGGTGTGTCCCCTCTGAGTGGGCATGGGGAGCAACAGGCTGTGGGGGAGCTCACCCCAGCCCCATGACAGCAAGTGTTGCTTGATCACTTGAAGTGCACACTCAGTGGAATGCAGCAGAAAGCTCCTTATCATCACAATTTCCACCCCACCCCACAAGAACTCTTTCTAGCACATACCTGCCCTAGGACAAGGGTTTATTGTCCTGTGAAGACTGGACCTAGTGCAGGTGTGGGGACGCGTGTGATCCGGGCTGCCTGCACGGGGCAGCCTGGGAGGGACCATGTGTTTTCCCCAGCTGGGTGGCTCAGTGGGGCTGGAGGTGAATGGGAAGGGGAAGGACATGTGCTTTTCACCATCAGATCTCCTCAGCCTCCTTCCCAGACTGGGACCAGTGCCAGCAGCCCAGGGATGTGCCCACTGCAAAGAGAGCCCCGAGGATATGTGTGACACTACAAGGACCTGAATATGCAGCGTGCTGAAGGTGCTGGTGGGCTCAGGGCCCCTAAATGATTCCCATGTTTTGGAAGGGTCCTAAATAAATGCAAGACTCCAATAGTCCAGCCCTTGGGGAGCCCCCAGCCACAGTGCAGGATATGTGCACAGTGCCAGGCACACAGTCAGGAACATCACAGGGCAAGAAGTAAAAACCCAGCCAGAAATCATTGCTAGCCTTCATCCTTCATCCTTCATCTGTCCTCCTTCATCCCTCCTCCCTCCACCTTAATTTCTCATCTTCCAGCTCTCATCCTTCATTCTTTGTCCTTCATCATTTATCCCTCATCCTTCATCACTCCATCCCCCACCTTTGCCACTCAGCCAGAGCTGGGCATGATACAGGGTGAGCAAAGAGGCCAATGTGTTCCCTCTGCACCCATCAACCCAATAAAACACGGCAAAGTCCATTATTTCCCCCCCCCCCCCCTCCCCACCCACGCCCAT
>WAAG01004006.1:47031-131775 GCA_013390105.1 Tichodroma muraria
CCCCCCCTTCTTTAATAAATGAAAACAATCCCAGCCCTGAGGCGAGCGAGCGTGACTGTTCCAGGAGCATTAATCATCCCCTGGGAGCCCAGCACGGGTTATCACCACTGTTTATCCAATCTGCTATTAAAAAATCACCATAAACTCTCCAGCAGCCTCTTCTGAAGGAGATGAAGTGTTTGCAGGGGCTGTGCTGGGCTGATTGTATCGCCCGCCCCACGCAGCAAAGTTGTGTTCCTGGCGAGGAGGAGGACAGGGTAGCTTAATTGCTGCCAGGAGGAGAACCAGAGTCTTTCCCAGCTGATTTGCAGCCTGAGGAAGCTTCTTAAGGAAGCTTTGTCCCAGCTGGGAATTACCTGGTTTTCAGCCCTCACAGCATCCCAGGGAAATGGAGATCAACCCTTTTGATGTGACCCAGTGCTTAACCCCAAGCCACCCCTCAGCCACCCTCCTGGTAGCCACTGAACCCTCCAACATGACTGTTATTTTTTCTCTTATATTTAGTGAAAAATGGCTACTCTAGCCCCAGGTTTGGGGTTTTACATGGGACAGCAGCAGCTGAGGTTGTTCCAGGCATCACCTCAGCTCCTCAGAGGCAGCTGGGCTCTTGAATTGCAATCCTCCGGGGAGGCATCTTGCAAATTAGCATTTCTTAGCACTAAAAATTTGATTTAGGAAGGAAAAGAAAGAAACCAACCAAAAGAAGTTAGATCAGCAAAATGGTAACATATTACCATTATTACCTGTGGTGGAGAGAGGGAAGATGCCCATGCCAAGGTGAGAGGCGCATTTGGGCAAGGAGACAAGAACTGCTGTTTTTCCCATGAATTATCAGTTGATGATGCCCTTATTGATCCCTGGATTCTTGACAGCCCAGGACAAATCTGGAATGTGTTCCAGGCTTGGCCAATAGCTGGGGAGCTGGAACAGCATCTCCAGAGACACTTCAACTCACTGATCTGAAGGAAGCTGTGGCAGTCCCAAGCACTCCTGAGCATCCTTGAACACCTCCAAGCATCCCTGAACATCCCCCAAACATCACTGAGCAGCCTTGAGCATCCCTGAACATTCCTCAGCATCCTTGATCAGCCTTGGGCAGCCCTGAGCAGCCCAAGAGGTCCCAAGCATCCCCTCAACCTGCAGGTCCATGCCAGGACAGCCAACACAGGTTCTGGTGCCTGCCTGACACATCTCCATCCCAGCAGTGCTGGGAAGATTTCATTACCTCCATCTTGGGAAAAGCTCAGGCAGATCTAATAAAGCCATTATGCCCCTGGCAATGCCTTTAATTAAAGAGCTCATTACAAATGGCTGCTGCTCCCTGGTAAAAGGAACTCAGCGGTGAAGCAGCTTGTTTGTCCCTGGATTGGCTGCCACTGTGGCCCCTCAGCAAACACTGCCATTGTTCCTGCTGTATGGATGGGACAAGATCCACCTCCATTTAATCCTGAAGCCTTAAGGGCTGCTCTCTTTCCTTGTCTGCTGGAAGTTGAGATAGTTCAGCTGGACACATGTTTATAAACATTTCTAAACCTGTTTGGTATTGGGTTACACAGTGCTGCTCTCATCAGGGCAAAGCTTTATGTCTTGACAAGTATTCTAAAGGATGAATCCCCAGATCTCATCCCCTTTGCAAATTTTCCAAGGGTCTCAGCTGGGCTGCGGTGGGGGACGTCCTCCCTCTGCTCTGCCCTGCCCCCCGGCCAGCCCATCCCAGGCATGGCACAGCCCGATGGCTGAAGGTTTTCAGTTTATGGTGGCTTTTATGGCTTCAGTAGATGACTCTGGTAAACCATTTTCCAACCTGTGATAAAGCCCCAGCGCAGGCCGGGTGGTGGCAGTGAGTCTCTGTCAGCGCCATGCCCCGTATCTCATACCTCACCTCCCTCTGCTCGGGGTGGTGGCTCTGGGACTCTGCCCCGGGCTGCCGCAGGGCCCGGACTTTGCTGTTGCTGTGTCAGGTCTCCAACAGACTCTGGGGCTGCAGTGGGGTTTCAGTTCTGCTGAATCATGCCGTGGTGGCTGTGGGGGGTCCCTGGCTCCTGGGGTTTGTGCCCCACAGCACAAGTCCCTGCGGGGAGGGAAGAAGGGAATGGGGATGTCGGTGGGGGACTCAGCTGGGACTGCAGGTGCCTTTACTCAGGGTTTCTGTGTGGGTGAGAGCAGACCCGAGTGCCCAAGGGAAGGGCTGGGGGAGCAGCCCTGCACCCCAATGGAGGCTGTTACACCTGGTCTTCTGCACCAAGGGAGTCCCAGACCCCAGCAGCCACTCCAAGTCCTAGGATTCTCCAAGCTCCTATGGGTGGACAAGGGCAGGGGGTGCTGCAAACCCCACCATGAGTAAGGGTGCGCTGGATCCCAAGGGTGCCCTGGCTCTGAGGGTGCCCCGAGTCCCTCTGCGGGTCGCGCCTTAAGGCCGCCGCCGTTCCTACCCAGTCCGTGCCTGGTCTCTGTCTCCTACGGGTGATCCAGGGCCGAGGATGCTCCAGTTCCTCTGTGCGGTCCCTCCCTCCCCAGGGCGCTGCGCACCACGGGCTCCTGGTGACATCTAGTGGTGTCACACGCAGGTACAGACACAGAGACACGGACACACAGACACGGCGCGGGCGTGGGTGGCCCGGGGTGCTGCTCGCCCCGGGGCGCAGCGCTGCAACCCCGGGGACCCTGCCCTCACCCGGCCAGGAAGAGCTGAGATGGGGACACCCCTCCTCTCTGCCCAGTTCACCTTATTTCCCCTCGTATCCTGTCTCCAGGCTTTCTCTCCCTCAGGGATTTTCCATAGGGAGTGCAGGGTGTGCCCGGCGGTGCTGGAAGGGCTTGCGGTGGGGCAGACCGAGGACGGGGGGTCATGTCATCCCTCTGCCACTCCCCGATCCGCTAGCCCAGACAAGGGGTTCTGGTTCCCAGGATGTCACTCCAGTGCTGTTGATGGGTGCAGGGATGAGCCAGACCCATGCAAAGCCCACACACAAATTAAATGGTGACAAAGCCCCTATGCAGGGAACAGTCGTTGGGGTTGTGTAGGGAACAGTCGTCGGCTGACCTGGCAGGGCCTGGTGCATCCTGGCCTGTTTGGGGCTGGGGTGTCACAGGGTGCAGGGGCTCAGGTGGGTGCCTGGAACAGCTAGGGGCTGGGGGGTGTCACACAGACTGTTAGTGACTCACCTCCTTGGGGACTGTCCCCAGAATACACAGACCCCCTTGGCGGTGGTCCCCCTCTCAGTCCCCCTGTCTGTAGTGCCACCCTCCCTCTGCAGCGATGCTGGGGGTGCAGCTCCCCCTCGCTTTGTCATCGCTCCGTTGCCGTGCCAACGCGGTGGCCCTGTCCCTGCTCAGACACTGTCACCGCTGGGCCTGGCACGGGCAGCACCACCCGGCACACACAGGTAGGGTTGGGGGACACGGGGGAACTGCGTGGGGATCTGCCTCCAACCCCCCCAATATGTCACTCAGACCCTCCTCAGCTATGAACTGGAGAGAATCCCCTCCCCTGCATGAGCCTATAGCCCCTATCGAGAGCAGAGACAGTCTCTGAGACCCCCCTGGCATTTTGGAGAGTCCCAGCCAGAGGCCACAGTGAGGGGCTGCCGGGCTGTGCAGTGTGTGTACAGCATCCCCCTGCCCAGGGCACGTGGGTTAGCGAGATTAGCCAGAGAAAACACCCCACCAAAAGTAAGGAGCACTGGATTTGCCCTGGGAAGGGGAAACTGGGGATGTGCTTGGGGGTGCAGGGGGAACAGAGGTTGGGAGGGGAACCAGCAGATCCTGGTGAAGGGATCCAGTCACCTTCAGTTTTCCCAGCACTCAGTGTGGCTAATGGGCAATTCAGATGATCCCGCTCCCAACAGGCACGCCCCGTGTCCCGCTGTGGTTGGGGATGTTCATTCCCTGTCTCTCCATCCTCAGTGCTGTTGGGGACTTTTTTTGCCCTGTGTGAGTGCCAGCAGGGCCAGATGTTTGCATCTGGTAGGAGGGCAGGACAGGGCTACATGGGTCCCCATCTGCAACTCCCAGACGTACCAGCAGCTCCTCTGCGTGATGAGAGTTTGGGGGAGGCTGTTGTGATGGGGGGGAGCCAGTGCCTGTCACTGCCCCCACCCAGCCTGGTCCCCCTGCCCATCCCACAGAGCACCCCATGGCCCCAGGCAGTGAGGCTGGACACAGGCAGCCTTTGCAGTGCAACTTAATGGGATAAACCAATTCCCTTAACCCACTTATCTGGCTGATCCAATAAAGGTGGCTGGGAATAAAGTGTGTGCGTGGTCTTAATGCATTCCCCCTCTCCATGCTCCCCCAGTCCTGGCAGCACCGTGGGTCCGTCTGCCACAGCTGGCAGAGGGCTCCTCCCCAGAGGCACTGCAGAGAGGCCAGGGCAGAGGGGGGGCGTTGGACCTGGGGACTGGGACCTGCTGTCTCTAGGTGACAGGGAAGAGGAGAGGTGGCTGTGACAGTGGTGGAGGTGGCTCTGATCCATTGCAGGATAACCCAGCACAAAGCATAGAGCAGGTGAGTTGTGGGGGCCATGGGGAAGGTCTCTAGTGTAGCTGTGGTTGGGTGACACCATGTGTTTGTCCCCCCACCTGCACAGATGTTCACTCAGCCCCACGTCCCCAGGGGCCATTGCTTTTATCATGGAGGGGGTCCCTTGCTTGCCCCTGCACTGCCTTCCTTTCAGGGTTTGGGGGTTGCTGTGGGGGTCTGGGAGTGGGTAGGCTGGGGAGGGAGTGAAGGTGGGACATGGGATGGGCATGGAGTGGGAGGGATGTGGATGGAGGGACAGTGTTGGAGGCATGGGGGTGAAACTGATGGATGCAGGGACAGGCACAGAAGGCCAAGGATGGAGGGGTATGGATGGAGAGACGGTTGTTGCAGGAGGGCTGGGGCAGGAGCAATGGGGCAGGCAGGGCATAGGCAGGGCCAGGGAAAACGGACAGGAGCAGGGTGGCAGGGGCAGGAGGGTTGGGAAGAAGGACAGGAGCAGGCAGGCAGGGACACGACGGTTGGACAGGAGCCCAGGAGCAGGCAGGAGGTGCAGGAGCACGGGGATGGGTGTGCCGCGGCGGCTGGGAGCCACTTCCAGGTGTGGGTGACGCAGCGAGACCAGGAAGCGTCCGGTTCCGTGGCAGGTGAGGGTGGAGCAGAGGTGCCGGACGCTGCTCGGAGCAGGACCTTACCCCAGGTCCGGCCAGCCGGGACCTGCTGTCGCTTGGGCCACTGTGGCTTCGCTGCCCCCTCCTCTCTGTCCCAGCAGGCTGCCATGGATGGGGCCCCGCTGCCCACCAGTCCCACCGGGCTCTCGGCGTACGTGGCCGTGTCGCAGCTGCTGGGCCTGACACTCCTGGCCACCACAGGTGCCTGGCTGGGCCGCTACCGGGGCGGCGTGGCCTGGCACAGCCCCCTGCAGTTCAACGCCCACCCCCTCTGCATGGTGCTGGGTATGGTGTTCCTCCAAGGTGACGGTGAGCAGGATGGGGGGACACGTGCCCTGTCCCAGCTGCAGCCTCCAAAGCCTGGAGCTGTGGTCAGGCAGGGAATGAAGGGGACAAAGTGGTGACAAAAGACACGGGGAAGGTGTGCCAGCATCTCTGGGCGATGCTGGTGATCCCTGTGGACGCTCAGGTACCCTCTCTGTGCAGCTCTCCTGGTGTACCGGGTGTTCAGGCACGAAGCCAAGCGCTCCACCAAGGCACTGCACGCGTTGCTCCATGGCCTGGCACTGGTCATCGCCCTCGTGGGTCAGTGCTGGGCTGGGCTGGGTGGATTGGGCAGGATGCACTCCTGGTGGTGACGGGCTCTTCTCCACAGGCATCATTGCTGTCTTTGAGTCACACCGGACTAAGGGCATCCCTGACATGTACAGCCTGCACTCCTGGTGTGGGATGGCCACCTTCGTGCTCTACCTCCTGCAGGTAAGGGGTGGGAAGCTCCCAGCCCCCCCGGGAGGGAAGGGACTCTGCAGTGCCTGTGACACCCCCGTGTCCCCACAGTGGTTCCTGGGCTGTGGTTTCTTTCTGTTCCCCGGTGCCGCCTCCTCGCTGAGAGGGTGGTACAAGCCCCAGCACATCTTCTTCGGCATTGCTCTCTTCATCCTCTCCATCACCTCCTGCTTGTTGGGCATTACTGAGATGCTCCTCTTCAAAATCAGGTGGGTGACTGAGCTGGGGTGAGGGGGTGGTCCCCCCAGACCTCCAGCAGAGGGATCTCCCCTGTCCCTGTTCAATCTGTGGCTCTTAAATCTCCCCTTGAGGCCTCTATTTCTGCTGCTCCTGTCACTTACCAGATGATTAACAAGGGGCTGTATCTTGCAACAGCTTTCTTTGGGGATGTGGATAAAATGTCCAGTGCCACTTCCCTGCATCCAGGTGTTTGCAGAACCACTCAGGACACTCATGTCCCTGAGGTCTCTGCTCTTGCATCTGGGGGGACACAGTGATGACTGGGGTCACCCCCAGCCCCAGCACGGTGGGGACAGGGCTATGGGGTTCCCCAGGAGCCACTTCCCTCCAGCAGGGAGGGTACTGGGCTGCCTATAGCCCCAGCACAGGACTGTGCCACCAGTTTCATCTGCTGTCACCAAGTGTCTCTCCCAAAAGTGACCAAAACACCAACACTCCTATCTTGCTCTGATTTGGGGAAAGGGACCTTTCCCATGGTGTGTGTCCAAAGGATGAGAATGAGGAGAGGGTCCCAGCCAGGATAGGGACAGGCCACCCATCCCTTAAGGCTTGAGCATCCTCTCCATCTCCGCAGTGATTCCTACAGCCACTTTGTGCCTGAGGGCATCCTGGCCAACACCCTGGGGGTGCTGCTGGTGGCCTTTGGGCTGGTGGTGGGCTATGTGCTGACACGGGAGGAGTGGAAGCGCCCACCACTGGCAGAGGAGCTGGCCCTGTCCATGGACTTCAAGACCCTGACAGAGGGAGAGAGCCCTGGTGGTGGCAGCCAGTGACGTCTGCAGCTCCTGGTCTCCGGCATGGGCTCCTTGTGATGTCTGAAATGTTCCTGTGCACCCCATCCCTGGTGGTTTGCATCTCTGCCCGGCCCAGGGTGACAAGGACAGCTGGGGAAGGACACGCTTGCCCAATGCTGCCCACTGGACTCAGCCTTGCTTGGCCTTAAATCATCCTAAGTTCTGCCCTGTCCAGCCCCGGGTGACCCCTGGACCCATCCCAGCCCTGTGGAAATGGTAGTGCTGTGGGCAGGGCAGGGGCTGGCAGGGGCAAGAAGGAGAGGGGTCTCCAGGCTCTTTCCTGCTCTGGGGATGGAGTGGGAGCAGAGATTTCTGCACTGTGGGCAGCCAAAGCCTATGGGTTGCTCCCAGTGCTGACGGGCAGAGGGGATGTCTGCCACCGCCTGGATGTCCCACTCACTGGCAGCCCCTCACCCTCCAGCATGGCCACGTGTGGGGGATGCTCCCCTAAAGGGCTCCCTGGGGGTTCGGAGTGACCCTATGCCTGTGCAGGTTCAGCAGCTTTGTATCTGAAGTGTTTTCTCCCCACGCATGATGTGTTTGCTCAGCAGATGCTCCCGAGCTAATAAATGTTTGCAGCTAACCCTGTCCTCCTGCTGACTCTGCACCCCAGATGACAGTTCTGGGGCACCCTCGAGATCCCACATGCCAAGGGCATCTGGGAGAGGAACTGCCTGTGGGGTTGGGGAGGGTGTGTGTGTGTTAGGGGTGGGATTGTCCTGTCCAGGGCTGCAGACCTCAGTGGTGGCTGTGTGAGGGACCCCATGGGGACATCTCCAGCATCTGGCCATGCACTGGGTGTTGTAATTATTACCCACTTTATTATTAGATGTGTTTTGCTGGTGGCAGCAGTAGTGCTGCCTCTGTCGCCTCCCGCTCCTGGTGGTTCCCACGTCCCGTTCCTCCCCCATGCAGTGTGACACCCAACCCTCACACCATCATTTCCACACCAAGAGGAATCAGAACACTCCTTCACTGACCCCAGTGTGGGAAAAACAGCAGCCCAGACACCATTTCCAAGTGTTAACCATTTATAAATAAGTACATTTTTTCATACATACAGTTTTCATTGTACAGATTACAATCTGTATACATTGGGGGGCGAAATGCATTCTTCTGAACTTTTCACATCTATCTCACAGCTCACATGTACAGACAAGAAAACTCTGCTCAAGCAAATACAGCAAAGATAAAAATATGTTTTCTTCTTTCCTTAGAGATGAGAGGCGAAGGCCTCTGCAGTTGGCAGGGGCTGCTCTTCCCACTGCACAATATCACAACTGTGTGGTGTTCAATATATCAGAGAGAACAGAACATGCATTGGATAATATACTGTACAGAGAGAATGTCCTTTACATCAGAATTATAGAAAAGCTAAAGGAAAATTTAAGTGTCTTAAAGATCTTCCCAGCAAGTGTCTCAGAGGATGGCAACCAGGGAGTTGTACAAAGCACAAGGTGGGTGTAGTGGACGTGTTTGTACCCAACTCAGATCCTCTCGGATGTGAAGACAGAAAGGAGATGGAACGCTGAATGCAACACTATGGCAAAGGAAAGGCTGGACAGGGATGAGCCCGGTAGTACTGGCAGAGTCCACACGAGTCTCTGGGCTGTCGGTGTAGCAATGGACCTTACGTAGCACACAGTGCTGCTCTCAGTGGCTGGCTGAGCAGTGCACAGTGAGGCAGACCTGTGGGGACCCAGCTCTATGGGCACGAAGCTTCCCCGCCTACCCATCCCGACCCTGCCTCACCTCCCCACCGCCATCCCTAGACAGCCATCACCCAAAGGGACGAAGTCTTTTGGCAAAGCAGCCCTCTGTTTTCACAACCACAGGATGTGATCCCATCAGATGGGACCCAGCTGCTCACTCCCCAGTACCATGACAGCTACAAAAGGAGCAGGAGGAAGGATACGGCTGGTGGGCTGGCTGTCAGTTGGCTTTCCCTGTGGTGGCTGCGCTCGCTGTGACCTCTCGGGTCGGTCTGTACCAGTTGTGGTGAGATCCAGCTGTATAGTCAAGAGTTGGACACGAACACATCTTGCTAAAGAATTGAGCCCTTAGTGGTTTGTATTAGAAAAAAGAGTTTGATTGAATGAAAATCCAGCAATTATTCACACAAAGCTGAAAAAAATGCAGATTCACTTTCAACCATTGTGCTTTGTGTCCAACACACCCCCCACCAGCCTGCGCAGTGCAGCCGGCATGGGGTGAAGGCATTGATTTGCAGAGGTCCCAGCAGGTACAGCAGCTCTTTCCCTAAGCCCTTGGGTGAACACTGATAACCTGTAGGAGAGTTACCTTGAATTCCCAAGACTACAGCGAAGTACAACCACCAAGGAGCTCGCGGCAGCTCACTCTGGACCCCCGCAGGCGAGGAAGGCGGAGGACGAGCAGGCACGCTGGCTTGCTTGGTTCTCGAGATAAGGCAGAGCTGGCACTTCAGTTTTAGCTAGACTTCTCCTGGGTAACCCTGAATATACAGTAACCTTTGTAAAGGAGACTGAATTGCTCCCAGTTTACTACCCACCCTGGTTCCAGACCTAATCCCAGCATGACTCCAGTGTTTGGCATACACATGCTCACATGTTCACACCAGCCACACGGTTTTCTTCACAGCCAGGTTAAAGAAAAATAACTAAAAAGTTCAGTGCTCAGACAGACCCAGCTGGGCACTGGTGCCACAGCAGACAGACAGCTGGACAGACAGACATCTCAGATTGTTGGAGCTGTCACAGTCCTCCAAAACAGTGACACAGAGAAGGCAGCTCGGGCTGTGCCTTCTTTGAAGACAGATCTCAAAGGATATGTCTTTGTAGAACCCTCCTTTTCCTAAGCACTTTGATGCCCACTCAAGACTATGTCCAAAGCCCTCTGATGCCACTCCCAGCCTGGCTGGGGGGACCCTGCAGAGCCCCCCACCATGTGGGTGTCCCCTCCCCTGGGACAACAGCATCCTCCTGACCTGGCAGAAAAGCAAGAGCCGATGTACCCCCACTGAGGGATGGGGCACCCACACCTGATGCTGGGAGAAGATTCCAGCTCTGTGGTGGCACACCTGGGTCTCGGAGCAGCCACAGGTGGGGATGAGAGACACCTGGTGGGAAGGTCGGCTAAAGAAAGGGGTCAGCTTCAGCATCACTTTTGGCATTGCCTTCCTCATGCACCCCAGGAATGAAAACTGGAGTTTCAATGTCATCAAGAACCTGCTTTACTCGGTGGACCCAAAATCCTACTTGCTTGAAGATGGGGCTTGCCAGAGGTACCACTGCAGCCGGGAGGGCATGAAGGTGCCAGCTGGCAGCATTGTCCTGCATCTTAATTACTCAAAAAGCAATTAAACACATAGCACAGATGTACAGGACAGCTCAATGTCTGAAACTGAGTGTGATCCCAGGGGCTTGTCAGACCTAGATCTAAGAGTAGAGGATGAAGGGCCCTCAGGGTGAGAGCTGACCTTGTGCTCCCCCAAGCACAATGGGGCCATGCCAGCACAACACAGAATGACCTCTGCTTCTCCTCATGCAACGACCAAATCATGACTTTGAAGACATAGGGGACTGAGCAAGAACAGCTTTTCCAGGAAGAAATGTGCTTCTTACCCACCCGGTGACCGCAGCAGCCATCCTGCCTCGACTGTCCCTAAGAGAATTGCTGGGGAAGTGCTTTAAAACCACTGCAAATAATTTTGTATTCAAAAATTACTCAATCTGTTGGTGCTTATATACAGGAGTCAGTTCTTGTGCTATAAATGTTATGATTCATTGCTTTGCTTCTTTTCTCTTCCTTTTTTTTGAAAAATACACTAAGAGACATGAGCTGTTTTGCTATTTTTCTAATGAAGACACTACTCACGCTTAAATATCCAGTATTTATCATAGTAACAAATTCAAACAGTAAAGTGCACCCATTTACAGAGAGAACAGATGGAAAACCATTAGTGCAAGAATCGTGTGGAAAATGTAACACGTGGAATTGTGAAAAAACCTGCATGCTGCAGTGTTTCAAGCCTTCTTCAGCTTTGTGGTTGTGTTAAAATAGCGTGAGCTGTTTTCTTTTTCCCTTAAAACATCTTCAGAAACTGAACAGTTACACACAGGAGTGCTGTTGGGGGATGTTTTGAAGGACAGGACTGGGAGCACGAGGCAGTGAGTAGCAGAAGCAAAGCATGGGCAGTTCTCCTGTCACTGCTCCTGGACCACTCTGCTGGTGTGGCAGTGGAGAGGAGCACCCGCGGCCGCAGCGGGGCTCACTTGGCCGGGTAAAACAGGGACAGGGCTGAACAGGGCTACTTTTTCCTTTCAAAGAAGCAACTAAAGGTGGGAAGCCACTCACTCAGGCAGAAAGCTGGAGTATGGGAGGCACTAAGCAAAGTGACTGATGCTGCTCCAGACCCAGGATACGTCTCCCAGATATGGGTGTGTGGGATGCGGAGGAGAAATCGGTTATTCCTTACAATACAGACCACGTTATTTCAAAAATGAGAGGAAGAAAGAAAACCATCACACCCTATTTGCAAGGAGAGAAACCATGCACAGAGCTGGGTGTCCCCACGGGGTACCTGCCCCACTGAAGGGGTCCCAGCCAGCCCCCCATTTTACAGAGCCCTGGGATAAAGCAGAGTCAGCACCGGGTTGCACCTCAAGGAAGAAAACAGCAACCTCAATCCAAGTACTGGCTTTGACAAAGACCAAATGGCCCAAGAGGGCCCCAAAATTGCCAAAACTCATAGAGGAATCCCCACTTCTAAATGCTCTCCATGTGTCTATGAGACACAAGCCTCCCCTGGCCCAAGGTGTGAATGTCCCAGCTTGCTCTGAGCAAATCAGGCAATGAAATAGCAATGAGATATGCTGAGCCACACACAGGGGAAAAAAAAAAAAAAAGCCCCGTCAAAGCCAGGGTTTGCTTAATGAGTTCCAGACCCTGTCCTGAGCTGGTGTGAATGGGTGCAGCTGCAGTGATGTGGTGCTGGGATATGCTCACTCACACCACGGCGGTTGGAGCCCGTGATTTGGTTCAAGAAGTCTTGCAATCTATTGGCAGTAGCCCTTTGGAGGTATCGCTCCCCTGCTCAGCACTGAATTGCTCCCAAGAGTTGATATGAGTGAGGTTCAGCATTGGGCAACAGGCACTAGTTTGCTTTAAAACAAGCTACAGCGTTATCACTCTCCCGTCATCCCACCCTTCACCCTCAGAAGAAAAGGCAGATTACAAACCCACCAGGAACAAAGCAATTGGTAAAGGAAGTTCTTCTCCCCACCTCAAAAGAAATTCTCAGCAAATAATTGAAAAATAAATGAAAATCCTATAAAAAGGATTTTGGTACCGGCCCCTGCTTTTCATGTTGTCTTGATGTGAGTTGCATTTGATTACAAAACTGAAAATAATAGAAAAAACCCAACCCGAACTGGAAAATATCCTGAAATAGATAACATAAATAAATTAAAAATAAGTCTCTCTTAACTACAGCTTCCCAAAAAGCAACACATGGTCTCATCATGTAGATATGGAACATGGTGTCCCTTTCCAGAATTTTGGGAACACAGGATCTTAGAGGGGCATAGGCCTTGCTACAGCCCCTGCTCCCTGGCAGGATTGAGCCAGAGGGAAGGGATGCTGCAGGGCTGGGACTACAGAAGGACCCTTCCTCTTTTGGGACCATCATGCCATGTTCTACATCCTCATCATAAAAAAAATGTAAAAAAAAAAAAATTAAGAATTTCAATTTTCCTCTTTGAACACCATTTCCTAAGTCAGATTTTTGCTTTTTCTTGCAAGTGATAAATCCCCCCTAGATGAAGCCCCCAGCACTAACTTGCCCCATGCAAATACTGTGAGTGAGGTGCAGTCTGCAAACAGTGTGAAGAAGTTAGTGCAATCCCAGTTCATGCACAGAAGGTTCCTGGCCAATTCCCTTGGCTGATTAAAACACATAACAAAGGGCCAACCTTAAACCATCAATACTTGTAAAATGCCCCAGAGCAAAGAAATCAGTGTGAGGGCACAGTGGGAGGTACTTGGAAAGCAGCAAAGTGCTGTGTGATCCCCACCCCTTCTGGCCAATGACAAGTTAAACAAGGAAGGAAAGCGCTGTAAACCAGCAGAATCAGGATGGGTGTTGTGGGTGCTGTGCATAGCTACTGGTGTTAAATCACACCACCGAGAGTAATCTGCTCTTTGGGGCAAAGAGCCAAACAACCTGGCTGGCACGGGGACCTGTGGATGCAGCCTTGGGAAAGGCTCCTATGGAATTCCCTAGGAATTCCTATCAGAGTTGAGTAAGAGATCACTGAGACAAAAGAAACCAATTTAAATCCAAGGCAATTGTCTCTTGAAGAAGAGCTGGTTACCTCCTGCTGCGTAGGGATATCTCTGGACCACCCCACACCATGGACTAAGATATCCTGGTTGGAACTTTGCTGGAATTGGGCAAACGATACTGGCTCGGCTGATGTTGGCTTCGCAGTCAGCTGGGGAACAAAAGGGCTGGAGCACGTGCATGGCTGTCTGACCACCACATAAAGTACCGGAGAAACTTGACCATGTAGCTATCAAAGAGAAATAAAAATAATAATAGTAATAATAATAATAATTATAATAGTATGCATGGAAATCAAGCTTGGAAGTGTGTGCTGAAAACATGAGGGTCTCACTCCAACAAGAGTCTTTTACACATTAGACTCCACAAATGGTCTCTTTGGTTTGATTGGGGACGTCTGCCCTTGCCTGGAGTCCCTGGAGAGCTGCCTGTACAGGTTATCCTGGTAGGCCTGTGCCACGGGCAGCGTCCTTGCCACCTTGACGTCGGGGTACGAGGAGGCTTGGGTGACTCTCTCCAGGAGGTCTCCCCGGGACCCATTGGCCAGTATCCCATGGGGGCTGTAATAGTCTTCCTCTAGCAAATGGCCATTCTGTGCATTGTTGGTTTTGTTATAAAAGGCAATGTTGCTGATTGAAGAGGGTGGGCTAAAGGACTCCGGCTGGGGCAGATTGCCAGGAGACGTGGGACTAATGACAGTGTCCACTGATGACACAGCCCAGGTCCGGTTCTGCTGATGGAGGTGGGGGTACTGCTGAGTCCGAGCAGTTTTATCTATGATTCCCATGAACGGCGTGGTCCGGGAGCGGGCTGGCTCACTGGGGTAGCCCCCCTGTGTGGGCGAGACTGGAGACAGCTCATCGCACGATCGGTCATAGGCTGGCTTGAGGGGAATCTCCATTTGCTGAATCGAAGCAGAGGGGCGAAAGTTGGGAGTCAGATTGGAGGTGGAAGAGATGCTATTGCTGGAAGGGGAGAAGCGGAGGCCAACGCTCTGAGAGTGGAGTAGAGGCCTTGGAGTCGGTGGGTGAGGCTTGATTTCACTGGGATTGACTGTGATGGGCCTTCTTATGAGATGAGACACATCTGGAGAGCCTAGCTGGTTGGTGGGAAGGGGAGAACGCTCCAGGTCAAGCTTCGAGTGGCACACCGGGTAGTAGGAGGCAGACTGGCTTCGGCCAATCTGAGGCGTCTGGCTGTATCTCATCCCCCCTCTGTATGCTGAGGATGGTCTCTGTGGAAGGTCTTCTTTGGCCAGCCCTCCGTGCTGACAGATGGCTCCTGCGCTGAGACTCGCCTGTACATGCTGCACGGGCCTGCTGTCACCCACGATGCCCCCGATGGAGCCCTGGTAGACAAGCCGGCTCTGGCTCACCCCCATGTCCCCTGATGATGACTGGTACTTGCTGGCCATCGAGTGGGCAACCTGGCTGTATGCACCAGTTGGGATGACAGTGCTAGAATGGACGGCAGAGCTGGGCTGATTGCTCCTCACAATCTGTGCCTTGGCTGGCTGCAGCCTCAGCCCGGGCTGTGGCACGGCCACGGGGAGCTGGGGCATCTGGAAGGATCTCTGCGTCATCTTGGATAGCGGAGACTTGGGTCTGCCGGGGAGCTGGGTGACCCCGCTGGGCTCCTGCTGGTAACGGACTGGGGAGCCGGACTGAGACCTGTAAACGCTCATGCTCTCTGCGGGGGGACTGGCGCGGTACTGGGGCCCTCTGCGAAGGGGAGATGGTGGTGGGCTCTGATACTCCTTCCCTTGGCTTCCCACGGGAGGGGGGCTGAAGCGGTAAGTGGAGCCCTGGTGAGCTGGAGATGTGTGTGGAGGACTGGGTCTGTAATGTGAGTTTTGGTGTGTCGGAGACAGAGCAGGAGATGTGGATTGGTACCCCTGCCTGGTTGGTGAACTCACAGAGCTGTTGGACCTGAAATCAAAGACCTGATGAGAGCCAAGAGGTGAGCCAGAAATGTAAGCTGAGTCCCTGTGAGCTGGAGATGGGGGTGGGCTCTGGATGATGGGCAGCCCTTGGTTTGGCCGGGACTCTGTCTGCAAGCCAATGGAAACGTTTTCTACATCCTGCTCGAGGTACTCCTCCTCAAAGATATCCTGCACAGAATACAGCTCTTCATGCTGGGCTTCGGGTTCTGGCTCCGCTGGGAGTGGCGGCGGTGGCTGCTGCTGCTGCTGCTGCTGCTGCTGCTGCTGCTGCACCTGCCTGCACTCCTCCTCCACCCGCAGCAGCAGCCGCTGGATCTCACGGTTGTTAGGACACAGCTTGATGGCCTCGTTCAGGTCTTCCAGGGCTGCTGAAAACTGCCTGCTTGACAAAGGAACAGAAATGAGAACTGAAAGTACTCTGGATTCGGATGGAGCTGTTTTCAGAGATTCCAGGGGAATAAAGTGGCTTGTGCATGTTACTGGAGGACAGATCTGTGATTGCTACTGCTTGCTGCACCTCTCACACGCTGCCTTATGGGCCTCCCTTGGATTTACGTTATCCAAACAGAGGGAAAATTCTGGAGAAGAAGGGAACACAGTCCTGAGATGGCACAGCCCAGACTAGCAAACACGCCCGCCTCTGCAGCTTATGTTAGAGGCTAGTTAATTACTCCCCCTAGCATCACCATGAGCTTCAGCTCTGTTTTAGCAAAGGGGACACCAACACATTGATCACTGCAAGCTCAGCTCACCACTGCTGTAAACAAGCTCTGACAGAGCTACAACCACTTATGCCAGTGAAAATTTAACTTCTGCCTGATGCCAAGACCACACAGCGTCAGGCCTGGCTCCAGAGCTCAGGGGCTCCCACAGGTCAGCGCTCTGGGCAAGGCTTGCCTCTCCAATTTTGCAGTGGACTTGGCTAACTTCTTTGGAATGAAGCAATCAAGCAATGTGCCAGAGGCTGTGAGCCCAGGGAAGCCTTTGTGAGGGAAAGGCCAGCCTAGGAAGTGTAACAGTGAGGTGCGGGTTTGGGAAGGGGGTCGTCATTTACAGTGACACTGTTCAGTCTGGAGCAAAACTATGTGTTTGAACATGACTGTGTGATCTGGGAAAACCTGCCCAGATGGGGGAAAAGCTCCCCATCCGTGATCCCCCCCAGCACCTCCCAACACCAGCTTAATCTTTTGTACAAGCCATCGATGATCAGAATAAGGAAAGGCCTTCTCTTCTACCAGCTGTGTGACCCCAGGGGTGCTGCTGGGCATAGACTGGGACAGGGACAAGCAAAGCCAAAGACGTGACAGTTTCTTTTGGAGAGACTGGGGAGAAAAGGACACGATTCTGGTATGTGGGAGGCTGATATCATCTGGAGAGGAACACGGGTCTTAAGATTCCTCTTAATGTTTTGGGAACAATGGAGAGGAAACCATTAAAGGAAAGGCATGAGGTGTGTGTATGGCTCAGCTTGCAGGGCTCCTCTGTGGAAGGGGTATGGCTTCACCTCCCACATCAGGACCTGGTGGACCTGCACCAGCTGGGCCAGGGGCCCAGTTCCACACTTGTCTCCAGCATGGAATGTCGCACTGTGGTGGTGTCTGCTGAGCTGGGACCTTTGCAGAGGGGCTCACATACCTGCACTGCCATGTGAGATATTCTGGCTGCCAATTAAACAGAGATGCAGTAGCAGGGTGCCCCATCCTTGAGAACAGGACTCCCAAGCAGCCCTGCTGCTCATTAGGAATGGCAAATGGATCTAATCTCACATCTTTTAGCCTTCAGGGAGGTAGCTGAACAAGGCAGATCCCTGCGCTGCAGCTCTCCAGGAGCTGGTTGCAGTGCCCTGGGCACAAGTTCTGGTTGGAGGCTCCCTGGCCAGTGCCTGCCTGCAGCCACTGCCCAGCTGGTTGGCAGCATCTGCTGGGCAGAAAGGGCTGCAGGACAGAGATGCACAGATTTTAAGGCTAAAGGAGACCACTGTGATGAATGAGTCTTCCCTCCTGCACAACACAGGCCATAAGTCATACTCTGCTTTGAGTCCGAGTTGTGGTAAAATTAAAGTGTACTTTGAAAAAGAACACCCCATTTTGGTGCACAGGCCTCCAGTGCTGTAAGATGTCCAGACAAAGTTCCATTAAGACAAACCCCTCAAAACATTTGGACTCAGAAACCACCAAATGAGGGAGGGCATTACTTCGGAGTTTAGGGAGTTTGTGATCACACTAATGAACGTTCCTTGGCCATTTCTTCCCATGGGAGCACTGCCTGGCTTTGCAGGGTGCCCACACTTAATGTGACAGGCTCACAGCGACTGGCCCCTCACACCCTTCTCTCTGCCCCTCCTCACCTGCTGCTGCGTTTGGCCCTTGCTCTTGCATAGTAAGCTTCGTAAGATTTCGGTTTCAGCTCCAGTGCTTTAGTGGCAAATTCCTCCGCCATTCCAAAATCCTGTCATTTGAATAGGTGTGCAGGTAAGTAACTGAATAAATTTAGAAATGAAAATACATACAATATGGGAAGAAAACAAACTTAGTATGGACTTTTTTTTCATATTGCATGGAAAACTTGATGGTATTGGAATATTTCACGTGGATTCAACACCATTTATATACAGGGAGCTATGATGGTATTTCCAAAGACTCAGGCATGGTTAATGCAAGTTGCTGTAATCACCCCCTGAGGCCAGCAAGCCTCATTGTGTCGCCAACAAGTGCATGTAAATCTCTCTCCAACAACCTACAATCTTGAGGAAACATCTGGTCTTGCAGAAGCTGGAATGTTATCTCATGAACAATTTTTTTCCATAGTTGAAAGCAATAGGAAACCTTTCCCATGCCCTTCTGCTTCCCTGAACACACTGACATTCTTCAAGGGGCTGAAGAAAATTGCTGTGAAGGACAGGGCAGCATTAGCTGCAAACAGGACTTGCCTGGCAAAGGTCTCCTATCAATCCCACTGTTCCCCACTTCTCCATGACAGCTCACCTGGGAAGATAGTCCGGGAGCAGGGCGAGGGTGACAGTGTGGGATGGGCCTGCTCTGGGTGCTTTCCAGGGGCAGTGCCATGACATTGAACAGATTATCAGCATGAACAGATTATCAGCTCTGGTTCAGACCCTGCCACCACCCTTGTCCTGAATGCTTCATGTCCTGCTAAGCTCAGCTGAAGCTCAGCACTTGTGAAGTAGGATTCCTCCTAGCGGGGAGGATTCCATTTCACAGCCAAACACTGCTTTGGATTGCTGCACTGGGCTATGACCTGAGCAGCTCTGGGATAAAGGACTGAATAGTGCTGCTCCTGATTTGTTCTAAAACTCGTGAAGCCAACTCTTGCTGTGGGCATGCCCTGCCTGGGGAACCTTACACTTCTGTTTGTACCTGCAGTAGCAGTTACTGAGGAGTTACTGTCCAACAAACTGAACTGGGAATGCAGTCATGAAACAGGTACCTTTATGGTCTCATCTATAGGTGCAAAAACTGCAGGAGCAATTACAACCCTCTGAAATTCTCTATCACAAAACCTGGCATTCCCCAGCTAATGATAAACTAAAAATCTTGTCTTCAAAGCACAGGACAAGAGCTGGAGTTGATTAGCCGCGAATTGGCTGATTTTAAGAGAAGGTTCATACTTTGGTTTCTTCAAACTGTGTTTGTTTACCAGCATTAAGATTTTACTCTCCTTGTTTTCTATCTTTCTTCCTCACAGAAAAAGAAATTAAGGTGTCCCAAAAACGCCTTCCAGTGTAACCTTTGCTGGCTCATGATCTCAGTGATGCCGCTTTTTGAGTATATGGGGGTTTTGATTTGTGGAAATGAAAGCCCCTGCACTCCAAACCAGGAAAGGCTGGCAGAACAGGCATCTGCACGAGCTGGTTGCTGGACGCTGCCAGATTGCAGTGGGGAGAGTGACAGGGATCTGGAAGTTCTGGGATGAGAGGGAGTCTTGTGGAGGTGTTTCTGGATGAGTCACTGCCCTGGGGAAGTGCTAACCCCCTAAGCATATGCTCCTTCACTTGAAATTAATCAGTATTCAAAGGAGCACATCTCCTGGCTCCTCCCCACTGCTGCCCCAGAAATCTGGAAAATGCCTCCACCCCCATGTGATGATGTGAACATCATCATCAAAAGGGAGTAATAAAAAATTCAAAGAGCTATAAACATAGCAATGAATTTTTAATCATCTGAAACGCATAGCAAATCACTACTGCTTTGGAATTATAGAATGTCAGTGCTCTGTGAAGGACAACCAGGTTACAGAGAGGAGAGATCTGAGAGGCCAAAGCACGTTTGGGGTGGACATGTCTCCGCAGAGGCACAAAGCTGTTGGCTTGTGCTTAAGGCCATGAAAAGAGGAGACACTTACATTCATTTTCCTTCGACACCGGGAGAGGTTGAGAAGCAGCGACACCTTCAGCTCACGGAAGGTTTTCAGGTCTTCTCCAAACCCTTCTCTGGGGAATTTTTTCAGAGCATACTGGTAGCGCTGGGCAGCCTCTTTCACTTTACCTTTCTGTTAGAAGGAAAACACGTAAAAATCATCCTTGGGTTGAGTTTACTTCCCTGCAGAGAATTCACTCATCAGCCACCAATGTTTTAGGTGGCTAAGGAAGCACAACTTCACTACTTATCTCTTTCCTAGAAAGGAAGGGCAGAACATTTGATCAAGGGAACATCTGAGCTGGAAAGGCAGATGCCTTGTGCAAGTTGTGATCTCCCACTTCATACAGAGCTGTCACACTACAGCAGGAAACGTGGAGAAATGGTGTTAACTCGATACAACTCCATCTGGTTCTTGGCTGGATGGTCTTTTGAGCTGGGTGATCAGTTAACCATTCCTGGAAAACACCCTCCATCCAAAGCTTAATACACATCCAGGAGGGTAAGGAACACAAATTGTGGGACTTTGGGTGGAGCTCTGGGGCTCAGAGAAGCCTCTGCAACAGCAAAGATGTTACAGCACTGCCATGGCTCTGAACTTGGACAGACAGGGTGAGATTCACCTCCCTGGACTTCAGATGTTTAAAACTCTACATCTAAGTCTGTTAACTGGTTTCCATTTATAATTATTGGTATGCAACAGTCACCTTCAAAGGTGACTCATCTCTGCTATTTTGGGCAACTAATTTTGGGATGGGAAGGTGTGCACCCTGAAGGGGGGCAGCTGACAGGCAGCGTGAGAGAAAGAGGGCAGGATGGGATCTAGGACACACACAGTTCCTCATGACCCAGACATAAATTTTGCAGCTACAAATAGGGAGTTTTAAAAACTTGTAGACTCAGGTTTCTCAGCTGTATCATGTATCTCTGACGGATAACTCCTATTACAATGCCAGCTTTGCATATTTTTCTGCTTCACCCTTAGAGCCTCACAGTGAATCATTATTGTACTTGCACAATTTCTATGTGTGTGCAAATCCTCAGGTTTTAAAGACTAGCTTAAAACAAACACAGACCAAAAAAAAGACTCTCTAACTGTAACAGTGGAATGTCTCCCATGGGCTAAAGGACATGACAAAGGCAGCTGTGTCCTGACAATGTTTTCCTTGCAAGAAGTTTATTCCAGGAGTTTTTCTGAGATATTCTATCTTGTTGCCTTGATCCCCAACAGTGAGGCTACTAGGTAATGACAAGGCTGCCAGACCTGATCCAATGGCAGCAATGCTCCTGACAAACACTTAGGTCCTGCTGTTTTCAAAGAGGAAATGAAGTGCTGGCTTAAATCCAGAGCAATTTGGCTTTGCTTCAGCTTCGTTACAGATTTGGGCAATCACTCCCCTCTTCTCTAACACTGCTAACCAAAACCAAACGGTTTGGAACACAAGGAATGCTGTGAGCAGGAGCTTTTCCTTGCCATGTGTTAAGGCAGCAGCATTAGAATCACAGAACCATTTAGGCTGGGGAGTGCCAATCACTGACCTAACATGGCCAAAACCTCACACCAAGGGATGATGCAAGTTGCATCTATTCCGTGTTCCAAACCCACCCTTCTCACCTTATAAAACATGTCTCCTTCCTCCATCAGCTTGCTCAACAGGATGATCATGATGTCTGGTTTGGAGGTTGCCATTGCCCAAGTTGCTGGACCTGTAGTGTACAGGATGCATGATGGGTAAAGAACTCATACAATGCAAGGGTGGTAGGAAGCTGGGTGGAAAAAAATACCCTGGGGTGGGAATTTCTGCTGGAGAGAACAACTTGGCATGGTCAAAGGGCAGAGTGCTCCAAAGGACTGAGCTGACAATTCCTCTGACACCTAAATTAATGTCATCCCCATTGCAATGGTTTTCCTTTGCAGTCATTAAGGCTAATCCCAGTGGTCTGGGAAAGGATGGAACCATTTCCACAAGAGGGCAGTGCTGAATGTGGAACAGGCTGGGATGGGGGAAACTGTATTTAAAGGAAAAATCAGAGTGGTTATATAAAAGCATTTATAAACTCAAATCTATGGAAGTGTACTAGGGAATATGCAGTTTGACTGCTGATAGGTGGTTTGTGGTTAAGTGGATTGTGATTTCCAGCTTCACAAGATGTGAAAGACTAGAGTAGAAAATCCATTAAGGCAGAAAAAATGACAAAGGAAAGGTTGTGTGTAAGTGCTGCTGGTTCCGAAGGGGTCACTGGGCTGAGGACACTGGCTCTGCACAGGGGCCAGCCTGCAGAGCCAGCTCGCATCTCAAGGACTAATACTGGGAAGGAAGGGGTGGCAAAAATTTGAGGACAACTCATTAGTGTGGGTGAAGAGTAAGTCAACAATATTCTATAAGTAGATTCAGTACGTTTTGGGGGAAGGAGGTTAGTTTTTGAGTTCAAGTTATTCTCTGCAACAGTCATTAAAAAAATTATTTGAAGGTGAGGTAAATTAAAAGATTAGAGGTGTTGGGACGCATGCAGGCTAAATCAAACAGGAGAAAGCAAGGCTGACAAAGCTATCAGATCGAAGCTGATGCTGACAGCAATGAGATATACCTCGTGGGCGACTCGGTAACGTCTGACAACCTTCAAAGAAAGGAGAAAACAAGAAGTTGTAGGAGAGAGGGGGAAAAAAATGGATGAAGGTGAAAAAAAAAAAAAAAGAAAGGAAAAAAGCAGCTGTGAGAGGCAGGCAGCGAGGAAGCCAATGCACCAGCAAAATCCCCTTTGACAGGAAAACGTAACGTGAGCAGCTGTGTGGCGCAGTGCAGGTACACTGAGGTCTGGAAGCATACACAGAGCAAGTGAACGCAGCAGCTCACAGCAAGGCATGGACAGAGTATACTTGGCAACTCAGACTAGTAAAGATAGAAAAAGCATTACCAGAGGAAAGACCTTGCCAAAAAACAGTTATTTATTGATTAACTTTCGCTAAGTAATATGACAGGAAAAAAATAAGCTCCCCAGTTTACTAAAGAGAACCAAGTAGTCCTGAATTGCCATCTGCTTTCGGAGTGTGAAGCAGCGGCTGGGGCTGAGGCTGCCTCTGGGTTATACTTGTATTTTTTAGGATGCCAGCCCCACTGCTTGAGTCCTGCCTGAGCACAGAGTCAATGGCAGTCCCCCTGTTCCTACCTATCTTTGCTCCTTTCTTCAGGAGGGTGACAACAACCGAGGTGTTGCGGCAGCCCACTGCTCTGTCGAGGGGTCGCATCCCACTGTAGTCAACGTGTTCGATCATGGCCCCATGGTCCACCAGGAACTGAACCTGGAATGAGAAGCCCAATAGTCAGTTCTGTTCCTGCGTGAGACCCCCCCCCCACTTCTGGGGATGTAGGATCAGCTGAAGATTTTTCTTCTCCACTGCCTGGGCTAAAAGCACCTCCATGGGGTCTGAGGGTACATTGTGGGCAGCAGGTTGAGGGAGGGGATTCTGTCCCTCTACGCCATTCTGGTCTCTGGTGAAACTGGAGGGCTGTATCCAGCTCTGGGGTCCCAAGCACAGGAAGGACATCAACCTGTTGGAACAAGTCCACAGAAGGCCATGGAGATGCTCCAAATGCTAGAGCACCTCATTTAAGGAGGATGGGAGAATTGGGGTTGTTCAGCCTGGAAAAGGCAAGGCTCCAGGAATACCTTAGAGCCCCCTCCAGTGCCTAAAGGGGCTCTATAGAGATTGCAGAGGGACTTTGGACAAGGGCCTGGAATGACAGAACAAGGGGAAATGACTTTAAATTGAAAAAATGTAGGTTTTGACCGGATATTAGGAAGAAATCCTTCCCTGGAGTGGTGGTGAGGCCCTGGCACAGACCTCCCAGAGAAGTTGTGGCTGCCCCATCTCTTGAAGTGTCCCAGGCAGGGCTGGACAGGGCTTGGAGCAAGCTGGTGTAGTCGAAGGTGTGTCCCTGCCCATGGCACAGGGTGGAATGAGATGATCCTTAAGTTCCCTTCCAACCCAAATCTCCTGGGATTCTCTGATCAGCTTCTGTGGAAGCATCTTCCCATATGGAGGGCCAGGACCCCATGTGTTTATTGTTGCATCAAGCTGAACTGTATGATTTTATGGCTTTTACACCAGCTGCCCATTTTCTCTGGGTGTAGCATGGGCCACTCACCACCTCAGCATCGCCGTAGAACGCCGCCAGGTCCAGCGGCGTGCGGCCATTCTTGTCCGCGTGGTCCGTGGCAGCTCCGTTCTCCACCAGGGAACGCACCACGGGCAGGTGGCCCTTCAGGCAGGCCCAGCTGAGGGCTGTCAAGCCCTCTTTGTCCATCAGAGAAATGGAGGCACCTGAAAGAACAAGCAGCAGTTCACTTCAGAGCTCTCCGTTGTTTAGCACTGTTTACCACAAACCCTCTGCTCAGCAATGACAGCTTGTTCTCAGGGAGCTCTGCACGTAATTATTAATTCCTTTATTAACATTTCTCCCACCATAGATCCCACCCTCTGTGGCAACTTCAAATACACTGATGGGAACTGTGGCAAATGAGTTGATTCACGCCAAGCTGCAAACTTTTTCACGCCTGCCTCTGCGGGCTTTCCTGGCAAACATCTGAGCAGCACACTGGATCTGACTTCCTTCATCTGAGACATCATCTTTTTAACTGCTTTTTTTTTTACTTAATCCAACCCCATTGCAGCCAGTGTGAGTCAGAGATGAAGACTATTTTGCTGTTTCAGCAGGTCACCATGGGGAATTAAGTCAATTCAGCTCAGTTCTCCTAAAAAAGCACATATTTTCCCTTCTTCACTCCCCTCCCCTTTACCCAAAAGTACACAATTTCCAGCAGTATTTCTCCCTGAACATTACCCAATATAAATACAGTGTTGTGGGATACACTACTGCCAACTGCAAGCCAAGGAGAGGAGGACTTGACGTTTTCTTGGATGAGGAAAAGGCGCTGCCATACCAACGGGTCAGTATTGCTCCACACGGCATATGGATATGGGTATGAGAGCTGAACAGCAGCTTTAAATGAACACTCCTCTTCATGGCGTGCAGACAACTCCTGTTGCCATGGAACAGACATGGCTCTGGCTCTGGAGTGTGCAGAGATGATCTGTATCAGCTCTGCTCCTCCGAGGAGCTGCAGCTACCTGCTGGATGCTCCTTCCAGCAGCTGGGATGAATTGCTGCTGCAGTGCTTTTTTCCTGGAGGCAAACTCTAAACCTCCCAGCATGAGATTCTCTGCCTCTAGAAGGTTCACCAAATGCGGGAGTGGTGTGAATTTGCTAAACATTCCCATTCATACCAGCTGACACATCCCTGGTCTGCACAGGTTGCCCAGCTGAGAGCAGGCTAAGAGGTCTCTCTGCTGGCACAACCCATTTGTGGAGGAGTACAGCACAGGAATGTTTGCTCCAGGTGTGTTCAGAAGCCTCCGGCCAGAGCTCTCAACACAGCGTGGAGAAGGGGGGGAGTGCCAGTGGGGGAGGAGGCAAACAGCACCTGGGGCAGTCAGGAATGCCAAGGTGAGACACGGGCTGCAAGGTACAGGCTCAGGGACGACAAAATAGAATCACAGACTCGTCCGGGTTGGAAAAGATCTTAAATATCATTGAATCCAACTGTTCCCCCAGCACTGCCAAGCTCTCCACTAACCATGTCTCCAAGTGCCACATCTTTAAATCCCTTAAAGCCAGGGATGGGGACTCCACAACTGCCCTCAGCAGCCTGTGCCAGGGCTGAACAACCCTCTCAGTGAAGAAATTTCTCCTCCCCTAAACCTCCCTCAGAGCAACTTGAGGCTGCTTCCTCTAGCCCCTTGCTCCCTGGGAGCAGAGCCTGACCTCCATCTGGCTGCTCCCTCCTGTCAGGGAGTTGTGCAGAGCCAGAAGGTCCCCCCCTGAGCATCGTTTTCTCCAGGCTGAGCCCCTTTCCCATCTCCCTCAGTAACTCATTGTGCTCCAGACCCTTCCCCAGCTGTTTTCTTCTTTGGACACGTTCCAACACCTCAACACATTGCCAGTCTTTTCTCAAGTTGCCCACCCAGGAACCCATTCTGAAGCTGTGGGAAAGCCCCTCCAGATGATCCTGAGCTGACCCAAGCCCAAATTTTGCTCAGTATGAAGCCTCATGTAATTCCAGCTTACTTGAACCAGTTACTTTCTTGCATTCAAAGCATCAAAGTCTTCTCTTGTGTTTTCCCTCTGACTCTTCTGGAGCAGGTGAGAGAGCTCCTGCAGTAAGAGGGAAGCCTGGCAAGCCACGTCACCCCTCCACCTTCCCACTCATTTCCCAGCCACTGAAGAGACACTCCATAGCACAGGGTGACATGGACAAACTCCAGGGTACTCCTGCAGCAGTGCCAGCTGAAGGGTGCAGCAGGCAAACAACAGTAACGCCAAGAGGCTGCTTGAAGGCAGTCTAGGCACAACCTTCACGGAAATATTCAGCTCCAGAGGCAGCTATGGCTCCCAATATAGCCTCTGTGTGACTCCAAAGGCATCCTCCATCCTTCAGGCCTCTCTGACCTATTTAGCACTGAGGCAGTCAGACAGGAAACAAACGGAAGGTTGTGAGGGCAAGTGGCTTAAGGTGATCTCATGGGACTGATCCATCCTGCAGCGGGAAGGATTTCATCTGGGAAAGGAAGTGAACATGGTGCTCTCCCAACCGTGAGATTACAATCCACACCCTGATATCACAAACTCCAGCTGAGCCGGAGCTGGTGTGGTGGGATGTACCACAGCTGGTGCCCAACATGTGCTCTAACCTTGTGCAAGCAGAAACTCCACAGTGCCCAGGTGTCCCTCAGATGCCGCCATCATCAGCGGTGTCCGGCCCTGCTTGTCTGCCATGTTCACGTCAGCGCCGTGCGTGAGCAGGAGATCCACGATCTGCAACACACAAAGCCAGGACACAGGTTACACACGGAGCCACAGCTAAGGAGACGTCAGAGCCAAGGAAGAGCAGAGCAAAATTCTGGCATTCTAAAAACTCCCACCCCTCCAGGCATGGTGCCCTCTGGGATTGCTGAATGGATGATTAAGGTTTATGAAAAGGAAGGGAAGTATAAGGACAGGAAAAACGTTCTTGTAAGTCATGAGCATCCCGTTTGCTTCTCAAATGGTGAGATAACCAGAGAAGCTGTGGCTGCCCCACCCCTGGAACTGTTCAAGGCCAGGATGTAAGGGGAATGGAGAAATCTGTGATAGTGGAAGGTATCCCTGCCCATGGCAGGGGGATGGAATCAGACGGTCTCTTAAGATCTCTTCCAACCCAAACCATTCCATGATTCTATGATAACACAGGATTTAAGCAAAGCTGTCTGTAGCCAGCCAGAGCTTGGGATTATAAAAGCATCAGTATCACTTCTTTTCACTCTGACCATTCCCCAGAAGAGCTGGGGCTTGTCTTCTCCACACCTATTCCAGCAAGACAGAAGGGATGGCCTGACCCGCCATGTCTGGTCACCCCAGGGCATGAGGGGACCCCACTGACCTGCCAGTGGCCCTGTCTGACAGCGCTGAAGAGCGGCACGACGCCGCGGCGGTTGGGCTGTGCCACTGCGGCGCCCTGCTCCAGGAGCAGCCGGCACACCTCCAGCTTCCCGCGCCCTGCCGCTGCCGTCAGAGCTGCATGAGAGAGGAAAGCAGTCAGGGAAAGAGCCACGTGCTCAGGGAGTGTTTTCCTATCGGGAAAGGGGCCTTTCCGCTGGGTACCAAAGTGATGGGGCCTGAAATGCCAAACCTATTTCATGGCAGGCAAAATGAACAAAGAAAATGGGCTGGATTGGTACAGTATCAACTCTTGTCATTTTAGTACCTAAAGGTCAACTCTTCCATGAAAAGTTTATATAAGATCATGGAACAAGGCTGTTTGGGACAATCAGCTTTTATTTTTTTTTGCAAGTCGCAGTGAAATGGGATGAGAACCCCAGTAAGTATAAAATAATCTACAGGCACTTGTGACTGAGGTTCAAGGGGTGTCTGAGGTTAAAGGTGTGACTGAGGTTAAAGGTTGATTGAGGTTAAAGGTGTGATTGAGGTTCAGGTTTAACTGCAAAGAAATGTGATCATGAATCCATTACTGTTTTCCCTACTGCCAAAGCCACAGGCTGTGAGGCCGAATGTATCTGAGTAGGGGCACAATATCCAAAGAAAATACAGGTCTTCAGGTACTTGACAAGACCTTCTGCAACTTGTCATTGCCTCATCGCACCACGACTACAAAGGAGCATGTGAGGGATCAAGCAGGAAGCACTGACAGATCCTGCCAGCCACTGATGTCAGTCACATTTGTGACTTTTCTCTGTCCAAACAAGCAGAGAGCTCTGTAATCCAGATGGAGGACTTTTATTCTCCATATCCCACTTTAGTCTGTAGATCTTTGAAACCAGGGAAACAACTGGGAAGCAAAACAGGATGGATCTGTTCACCTGTTTTCCAAGAAGAACACTATTTCTGGGCTTTGTTTCTGGCCAGGGCTGATCCTACCAGCCAGGGTCTTTGTGCAAACCCAGAAATATCTCTCACTTTCATATGCTCATGATATTACAGGTGGGTAGAAGCAACACCTGAGAGCTCTTTCCCTGACAAAATGTGCTCTGTTAACTCAGAAGTGTGGCTGAGTTAGAGAACATACATTCAATCTGAAAATAGTTCCAAGTTCAGGACCTGCCAATGACTTGTTTCAGTATTAATTTTAGACTTTCTGGTTCCTCCCTCTCCCTAACTTTCCGTGCACTTCAGAACAGCTCCACTGGCTCCACGTTCTGCTGCTTCTGGTAGGAGTTGGAGCAGAAGGTGGGAGTTTATTTCTGACTGATGTCGCTTGCTTTTTCTTTGAAGTACATTTCTGTGGGTTGGCTGATTACAAGGTGTTGATGGGTTTCCAACTGCAACACTGTTGATGCTGGGGGATTTAATTAATTCTCAATTCTCTTCCATATTATGGCTGAATTTTCTTCTCTTGGGGTTGAGAGACACCAAGAGTTAAAAGAAAAATCATTTTGCTGCCACAAGCAGAACATTCTGCAAAATCTATAATCAGATCCATGTGGGTTTTAAACATAAGCTACAAATATAGAAGGAGGCAGAAGGATGAGCACGCAGGGCTGCTGGGTTCTACTTCTAAACCTGCCTGCATTTGAAATGTTGCAGGTTAATTTGAGTTATTTTACACCAAAATTACTTATGTTTGCAACAATGAAAATACTGTAAATCACTCCAGTGTTTGGTGTTTGTTAGGAAATGTTCTTTGGAGAAGACTTTACTTGAAACAGGATGATTTGATCCATGATTTCTCCACTTTCCCGTGCAATCCCTTCTGCCTGTAGTGACACATCTTTCTGCTGCTCTGCTCCTCAGGGTCCAAGCAACCGGTGTGGGTAGGTGGCTCCAGCCTGTCCTTTGCAGCTCCAGCTCAAGGTAAGCCCAAAAGCTCCTGTGCTACTGAGCAGCCAGACCTTGCTCCTCCAGGAGGATGAAAATGGGCTGGTTTGAAGCTTTACTGTCTGCTGGAGAGCTCCCATGGCCCACCACAACCAAGGTGAGTCCATTGAGCCCAGCCAAGGAGCAGCAACCTGGATCCTGTGCTGGTAAACAGGAATGCGCATTTTGCAGCTTTTCCATGAGGACATAGTGCCAGAAGGACTACTCGGCATGCAATAACCAAGTCTTGGCATAAACACCACACAACAACTGCTGTGTTTCTCAAAACAGCAAAGAGCCTGAGACCAGGTTCAGGTGTGGATGCTCCCATCTCCATCAGTGTGCAATTTCAAACCATGGCCTCCTACACCAGGGATCTGCAACAGCGTATTCTGCTTCTGCTGCTGTGTCTTCTTGTAGAAAAGACAACTTTATCTGGAGAAGGAATCATTAAACTGCTCCTATCCAGCACATGTATCTGTTTCACAGCCTGGCAGCAAGACAAACAGTTTGATGGAGATGTTTTTTGCACCTCCAGCTCTGATGGAGATAGCATAACTGACTCAGACACTTCTCTGCTGAGTTTTGATATTAGTTTTGTCCCAGGGGAAATACTCCATCTGGAGTTGGCTATAGTGTGCTGCTGTCAGCAATTCCTAAACTTATGATGTCACTTGGCCCTGCCATTTGGATGATATCAGACTGATATCATCAAGCCAGGCACTCGGTTCTGCTCTGTGGAAGATGAAACATGAGCAACAAGTATCAAAACCCAGACAAGCCAGGATTCAGATTTTCAGAGCAGACTGCTATTTTTAGGTGCAAACCTGCATTTCTCTCCAAATTTATTTAAACTCTCTATTTACTTTTTGGAAAATAATAATAATACAGTTATGTGAAAGAGAGTCTTGAGTTTCATATGAACTTACAGACTTGGTTCATGTAGACAAAAGGCTGCTCAGTTTGGTGGTTGACACATTTTTGCTCATTTTCCCATCCTACTTACTACCAATTTTAATGTATAAGTGCATATTCCTTTGAGATGGCTTCCCAGTTTGTGTGTGATTGTCAATCACAAATCCACATTCCCAATTGTCCCAGTTACTCAGAAACCCTTCTCTGATAAAGAAACTCCCAGATGTCTGGTTAGCCCAGCTTTTGGCATTTTTGGGGGCAGAAGTGTGGGACAACAGAGATAGAAACAGGCAGGCTGGGATGTCAGAGCTGGGAAGGGAAGGGAAGGGAAGCTACAGCTTCTACAGAAATCACCTGTCTCTCCCCAAAGGTTGTCAAAGCTGTTGATCTGTGCTCTCTCCACCTCCTCTTCATCTTTTTCTGGAAGATCGAGCAGGTAGGAGACAATCTAAAACAAAACAATGTGTCAGATCATGAACTCGAATGTGTTATACAGGAACTGCTGACACCATCACACAAGCTGCCTGGAATACACAGAGGGAATGGAACAATCTCTGCCTGGCACTGTGAGATCAAGAAAATATTCTTCCTGAGATAAATCATTGAACATGCTGCCCCTGAACAAGCCAAAAAAACCAACCAAGTGTCTTGATACGACAGCACATGATGAGACTTGGTAGGGTCAGTTCCCTGTAACTGTATCTGTTCTGTTGGAGATGACCTGGTGTGTGCAATGGATGCATCTCCTGGAGGAAGTGAGGATGAGAAGAGGTATTTGGTAGGAAAGAAACTAATTCTCAAGGAAAGGAGAAGGAACAGGGGCTGCCATGGGTTGATGGGGCTCCACAAAGGGGACTAATGGCAGTGGTGGACTTGGCACTGGGTTAACGGTTGGACTCAATGAGCTTAATGGTCTTTTCCAACCTAAATTATTCTTTATATCATTTTCCCCATCAGAAATCTTTGTCAGGATGGCAGGAGGAAGCTCTCTGGCTCTTCTCTCCCCCGATACACAGTCCAAACTTACAGGTTCTCACACCCCCCATCCGCACCGGAGGAGTGGTGTAGGCAACGTGTGTCCATCCATCTTATCCCTGCTTGAAAGTTTATTCCAAAAGTTTATTCTGACAAGTTAAAGGCTTGTTATGCTTCCTCTCCTGGATGCCTGCCCAGACCACAGGGTTTGCCAAGGGTTCTGTGAACACTGGCATGGGACAGGGAGGAAGAGTAGGACAGAAGGACTCCGGACTCCACCTCCAGACGTTCTTTGGTGAGTGGGCAGGAAAGAGCCAGCCCTTGGCTTCCCTCCATGCAGAGGCAGAGTAGGTCCTACCTCGGTGTAGCCCATGCTGGCGGCGGCGATCAGGGCCTGCTGGATTGCGTGGCTCTTCTTGAACACTCCCTGCTGCTGCCCAGCCATGCTCCAGTCGCACTGGATCAGGAACTTCACCACCTCCAAGTGTCCCCTGAGAGCGGCATGGACCAGGGCACACTGCCCATTTTTGTCCAAATGATCCACCTTGAAAAGAGATGAAAAAATACAATTAAACAAGATCATGAGCAACACGTTTGCTTCTTCAGAGTTTCCAATCCCAGTTTCAAAACAATGCCACATGTGCAAAATGTGCATTTTTCTAGTAAACTATCACTTCCATGACCAGAAAACCAACATTTCCAAAGCAATGTCTCTGGCATTACCTTGGCCACAAATGTTTGCTTTGGGGAAGACATCATTACTTTTTTTTAGGCTTCTTCAGTTTTCTTCAGACTCAAAGACTAGGAAAATATTTTTTCCTTTGTGTCCTGAAGTCCAGCATTCAAATTTTTTTGTGGACTGAAATCATACACACTGATATTATCTCCTTTAGCCATATCTACAAAAGGAAAACCAGTTTCTTTTCCAAGTATCAATCCTTTTGAGAGTCCCAGAAGTGCCTCAGCCTGCAGTCAGACACTGTAATGTGAAGCCAGTGCAGGCACAATCAATGGGAATTAGAGACAGCGCTTGACAGCCCTGGAGGAACTGATTTGGTTGTCTTTTTGTTTGTCTTTTGGTTTCCACTTGATGCCTGAATGCATCAACTGGGATTTCTAGATACTATCCCAACAGGAATACTTGGAGAACACAAGAAAAGCAGGTCACTTATCACCCTCCTGCTGTTTAACCCCTTCTGTGCTCTGCAGTGTACTATTTACCATAAAAATTATAAATAATTATTATATTAACATATTTTTACTAATATTAATTAACAGAATCACAGAATAGTTTGGCTTGGAAGGGACCTTAAACATCATCTCATTCCACTCCCTGCTATGGCAGGGACACCTTCCACTGTCCCAGGGTGATCCAAGCCCCATCCAACCTGGCCTTGGACACTTCCAGGGATGGGGCAGCCACAGCTGCTCTGAGCACCCTGTGCCAGGGCCTGATCACTACATTACAGTTATATAATACATATGAGAAATATTTCATATATTATAACACATTCACATTAATAATATACCAATATTTCTCCTTTCTCAACTCTTACAGTAATCAGTATTGCAATTTTCTGCAAATATCTCAGTCTTCAACTACACCAAACTGTGTTTAGGGGTATTTCCTCAGTACTGTTAGGGATACTTAAGAAAAACTATGACTGGCAGGACTTCTGTCACTAAAATCTCTCAAAATATCCAACAAAAGCAAAATTCTTTTTTTCCTTCATACCATCTTTACATTATTACAGACAACACGACCCAGGCAAGATTTAAACAGTCCCTCCGTCACCCTGACATCCATACCAAAACTACACAAACCCATATTTTGCCTTTTGAACTGAAATTAAAGATATAGAGAAACCACAAATTGTTTCCAGGAGGCTCCACTTCAAAAATCAGCATAATTTTCTTCTTCAACAAAGTATTTCAACTTGACTCATTATATACAATTCAAACACTCATCACAAACCTAAACAAAGGGGATTTTTCTAGGACAAGTCTGATGAAAATTTTGGAAAATGTGTCTCAGGGAGATATTTAAAGAAATGTTTTGTGCTGGAAAATCAGTGTTGCTATTTTAACCTTGTGAGGTTCAAGGATTTCTCCAGAACATCCTTATGGCAGGTCACCAGTGCAGCATCACTAGGCAGCTCCTACCTGAGACCTGAATTCCAGACACCTATTACTGACTCTCAGGAGTTGGTGTCAATGTGGGACTTTTAAACCCACTACATTTTAGCAGAAAAAACAGCACCAGAAGCAGCCTCCCGACTTCATCTGCTGGAGGATGTTCCCTAGCAAAGGTTCCATGTCCTGCCTGCAGCTCCTACCCAGCCTTGAACAAACATGGCTTAGATCAGCTTCCGAGCAACGTGGCTCCTTTACCTTGGCCCGTTTCTTGCACAGCAGCACCACGATGCTCAGGAACCCGGCGGCAGCCGCGTAGCCCAGCGGGGTCAGGCCGCTCTCTGAAGTGGCGTCAACGTTGGCTCCAAACTCCAAGAGCAAAGCCACCATCTCCGCGTAACCCAGGTGAGATTGGACACACAAAACGGGGGCGTTGTTCAGAACTTCCGTCCGATAATTCACATTTGCGCCTCCTAAAATCAGCAACCGACTGACCTGCAGGGATGGAGAGAGCTGCTGGCTGAGCGTTACAGAGAGACAGGAGCTTATCATCAGGGTGACACCGCAGCAGAAACCAGGGCCCTCAGCACGTCCCCAAGCAAACAGCAAAGGACACAAAATGCTGAGCAGAGCATATGCCCAATAGATGGTCCCACTTGATGCAGATGGAGCAATTTAATCATTTCCCAAGTGGCTGGGAAGTGCTCCGAAGGGTGCAGCCACCCTTTGTTTTGGAACAAAGTCACTCCAGCCCTGCTGCAGCAGCTGGGGACATGGTGGGGATGGGGAATCTAAACACACAGCTGGAGAGAGCTGTACTCAGCCCCCTTCCCACGGGATTCCTCTCTAGGGCTGGTTTGGCTGTCCCATCGCACGGCTCCCTTTGCACTTGGAAGCAGTGGAAAAGGCCACGCCTGATGCTGGAGAGTGACAAGGAAGGGACACGGGGACAGACACTGAGCTCACCTTGCCTGGGTGGGAAAGACCTGGGATAAACACTTTCCACATAAGAAAACAATTCCAAACTCGTATCTCTGTCTGAAATCCTTTCTGCTGTAGAGAGGGGCTCACCTAAGTCAATACATTCATCTTACTACTACAAAAGAAGTGCCTGAACCAGTGCATGAGCACATGCTATTGGATTTGGTGTCACCTCAGAGTTCATGCCTATCCAAGCCAGAGCCCTTTGCATGTTGAGTTCCAACATCAGTTGTGGCATTCCAGATTTTTGGGCAGGAAAAATCCCATTTTGCACAGGCACAAACTCTCTATTTGCTCATTGCAATGAAAAGGAGATCCCTGGTCAAAGTAGTGGAGTTGATGGACTACCCCAAATGGTAAAAAAAAATCTCAACTGACTAAGGGCATCTCCTCAGCTCAGGAGAAACACCCAGCAAGCTGCTCAGCCTGGCTAGGACACTGGACATGGCTCCAGTGAATACTCTGCACGGTCACTGCCCATTGCTGGAGCTTCTTCTGAGTGAATTCTGAATCCCCAGCTCTCCCCCTCCTCCAGTACCTTTATGTTCGGGGTGTAGAGATTCCTCAGAGATGCCAAAGCCATTGAAAGACCTTCAGTGCTGTAGGAGATCCAAAGCCCTTGCAGGATGGAGGAAGATACCCCAACTTTTTTACTCAGACCCTGAAAAAGAGAAAGTAACTTAGATCCACGCTTACAAATCTGCTCAGTTACACTGGGCAGATCCTCCTGGGTCCCTGGACTTCAAAGGAGTTTCAGGACAATAATGACTGCACCCAAGACAATGTGACAATTTGCCATATCTAACCTTCACAATCAATTAATAAGCTTGCAGAATATTATTTGTTCAGGTAATGTAGCCATCTCCAAGGTCTAGGAAAGGCAGGATTTATCTGTGAGCAACCAGATCCATTCAACACCCTCACAAAATGCCATGTTAAGGAGCACAGATTGCTGCTTTTTTTCTTTTTAAATAAAGCACACAGTATCTGCTCACAATAAGATAAATTCAGGAACTTTCAACCACAGCCTGGAGCAGTATGCCTAGGTATCTTGTACCAGATTGTCTCCAGCTTTTTAGTTGGTATCCATGATCAGGTTACACATAATATATTGAAGGTCTGACATATTTTCAAACATCCCTAATTGGCAGAGCATAGTTAAGCAGGTTTCTCCCTCCTGTGGAAGGAGCCATAATTTCTCCACAGCCGACAGATGGGAGTGAACAGCTGGCTGGAGGATGGGATGGTGACTCCAGCAGGAGCCATGCCGTGAGCACACCCTGGATGCTGCCAGTCTGCTACTGATTTCCTACGAAAGCCTGCTGATTCCATGGAAACTGCACAGGCATCTTTAACTGCACATTTAATTCTGTTTTGATATGCAAACCCTGATTTCTGCTTTCTCGCATGCCGGGTGGTCACTTCCACCCCTGCACAACAGCAGGGTCCCAGTTCCAGTCTGTGTGACTGGGACTAGGATGATGCTGGTGGAACAAAACTAGCAGCACAAGGTGGTGTTTGTTTCCCCTGAAGGAAGATGTGTGGGAATCATCATCCCAACCCGAGTTGCTGGACTTGGCTGCAACCTCTAATTCCTCCGTGCGAAAGATTATCTGCAGCATCGCCCTAGCCATCAATAGATTTGGCACTTGAAACTATTTTATCACCAAAAGAAGCAAGAGATTAGACAAGCTCTTATAAATAACAACTCCGTGTACTTCTTTCCTTAAAATTCAGGGAGCTAAACCAAGAAAAATACCTGCTTGTGTTGAGGGAGAAAGAGCTCAGGAATTTGAGCCACTGTTAAATGCTGCTTTTGAAATGACACAATGCAGGACATAAGAGGTCAATATTAAATTCCATGAACTCAGGATGGTGAAATTCAAAAGTGAAACCAGTTTTATAATAAAGGGTTAAAATAATTTAAAAATAGTTGTACTACTATCAAGCCCATAAATAAGCTGCCTGAATCACCATCAGGACCAAGGAAAAGGGTAGATATTTTGAAAATAGCCATCTGAAGATAATCACAGATGCTATACAAATCTTAACTGTTGCATTAGAATACATATATACTTAGATATTAGTGCAAGACATAAAAAGTGACATTTATGCTTTAAAGAAAAACTACATTCAACACCATTACCATTCAGTTACCATTCAGGCAAAAGCTTGCCCTATTTCTCATTTTACAGCTCATATCTTCCTCTTCTAATTCCCTCTTCAGAACTGTGGAGCAGAGTGAATCCTTCAGCAAAAACAAATCCCAGCTTCATACAACATGAAACCAAAATACCATCAGTGGTTCCCACTTCACTGGGACCATCCAACATGAAACCAGCATATGGCCTGACAATTTGAACAATTTTGACAGTCCCCACAACCCCAGTGTTCAAACAGTTGGTTTCTCCTGTCCTGCCTTGCATGCAGCTGTTAGCATCTTTAATTTTTACCTGATTGCCTCCTCTGCTATCTGGCCATCAGCACCCTTAGAGAATCCCAGAATTCCAGACTGGTTTGGGTTAGAAGGAACCTTAAAGCCCATCTCATTCCATCCCCCTGCCATGGGCAGCGACACCTTCTACTAGGTTGCTCCAAGCATCACCCACTTCTGTATTACTGACATTTTAACTAATTTAAGATGAAATGAAAGCCTTCTCTTTGGCCGATTTGCAAAACATATGTCAGCCTGAAGTTCGGGTCTTCTTGTATCACAACTGCACATTTCTCTTTGTGCCCTTTTATTCCATGCCAGACTTTTCAAGCTGGCTTTCTGTATGCTCCTGCTTAGACTGGCAAGTGATTTAAAAGACTAAAACATATGCATTTTTTCTCTTTTTCCCCCCTAAACTATTTGGGGATGTTTGTGTTTAAAAGAGAAGACAAAACCATCAGATATCAGCCAGCAAGTGAAGATGTGAACCTGAAAATATACTTCCTATTCATATCTGACCTATGTGTGAGGTCATCACTTTGTGTCTGTGCATCACTTGCTTTTTTTACACCTGGAAATTCCAAGTGTTCCATTATCACCTTGCTAAGGTACCAGTGGATTCAAATTAGGAAGGACTGGAGAAGGATAAATAAATTTTCAGCTCTGTTTTATCAAAGTTTGCCTCTATACCCAGCTCTCAGTACTTCCTGGCTGTACAAAATGCTTTAGCTCTGGTCTAATATTCTCCTGGCTTCCTGGCGGGTACATAAAATGGAATTATAATGGCACCAGGCCTCCATAAATACCTTCAAAATTAGGATCTTAGTGTCTGCAGAAAGGTCTTTGTGTCTGCTGCTGTAACTTGGCAACTTGAGGAAAAAAACCCCTGAATTGATGACCTGACATGCTCCCTACTTGGCAGAAAGCCTATGGCCACACTGGTAATGGCTTCAGCAAAAGATCAGCCAGAATGAAAAGCCTGAATGGGAAAAATGCTTGTTTAGAAACAAATACAGTCGGTAACAATTGGCAAAGAGTCTGCATGTACTCTTAGAAATATTTTCTTTAAAGAATGCTTGAGCTCTTAAATATGGTCTGCAATATTCCAGCTTAGTGCCTCCTTCAGAAGCTAATGCAGCTCTTGTTTCCCTTAGTAAACACTCACAAATCCTCAGTAGTTAATATAATAAAAATGTATCTATTCAGGGAAAAGCAAAATACTAAGTTACAATTTCTAATCCAGCTAATTCAAATCCTTTCAAAACTCTGTAGTACTTGCAAACAACATTCTGTTATGCTTATTAGTCCCTGTGACACTGGTCTTCCTGCAGTGTTGTAAACCCAAGGATTGATGAGGAACAGAGGGCTAGACTGACATTTGTCATATGCTAACTGGCATTTTCTACTATTGTAACTATTGCTCAATTAAACCTGGAATCTATTGGAAACTTGTCCACTTAATGAAAATTGTCGTTTGCTCAGAGTCTGAATCCCTGTTATCGATTCCCACTATGGACATGTGAAATGAAGAAGGTTTGGAACCAGATCCAGATGTATATGGCATCTAAACCTTAAACTCAGGGCTGAATTTGGCTTTGGGAATGTAACTGAAAATGTGAAATTGATACTCTGAGGAATAATGCACCAATCTGGTGTTCTTCATTGGCTCCAGCCATCATCTTCCCAAACAAGGAGACTTTGCTGCTACACCTGGTGGTGAATCTGGCATAGGGAGTACAACAAATAAATCCAACAGGACTGACACAAGGCAGAAATAACCTGCATGCTCTAGGAACAGAAACTGGAGAGCCAAAGCCCTCAAGTCTATAAAATCACACAGAGACCAGATAAAAGCACAGCCTTGTTTTTACCAGCATTAAGCACCCACAGGTCCTAACAGTTGTAAGAAAATCTGCGACCTTATAAATCCACCTTCTCTTTCCCACCTTCTGGTGCCTGGGCCAGCAGGAAGAATGATACTTAGTTTATTAGATACATCCAAGTCTGCCTTAGATACATCCAAGTCTGCCTTTCAATTACCCAGGTCTTAAATGTCTGTGCAAAGAGTAAGATGGACCAATCAGCCAATTTCAACAACCACCAGATTTTCCTGTTACAACCTAAATTTTGCATTAGATTCTTCAAAACTGCTCCTTTTAAAAAGGTTTCCTTTTTTCTAGATGCTGCTACAGGAACTTATCTTTCAGGGAAAGAAGCACCTTATGGTAGCAGAGCAATTTTAGGTAAGGAGGCTATCTGCTGAATTTACTGTCTGAAGGAGGGTTTAATTTTAAGGATTTCTTACATACCATAGCCAATTTTCTAAAGCTCACTTCTACATGCTTCAGCAACCTCAAGCAATCCACTTCTTACACCAACCCCACGACAAGATGAGCCTGAGTGCTGCCAGTGCTGCGGATGAGGTTGGCGTAAACCTTCATTTGAATTTTTGTTACCTTAAAAATATGTGCTTTGAGAATGTGATGTCCCAGTTCAATAGTTTGCTGTCTATTTAATTTTCCTTCTTGTCGGGAAAACCAGAAGGCAAGTAGTGTGTGGCCACTCCTAAAATCAGAAAAAAAAGTATGTTAGTATTTCTTATTACACTACCAAAACAAATTTTGAGGACAAAAATGCTAATCTTCCAACCACATCCAGCTTTGGGAAACAGAGATGGCTGAATTCTCATTTGTAAACCAACAACTAATTGCATCCTTTATTACTGGTGATCAGTGACAGCTCAAAATCCCCCAGACATCAGCACACAGCAAAAAAAAAAAAAACCAATATATTTTCTATGAGCAGACATAGAATTAGAAACACCAGAGGTACAATGTCATGAAAGCTGAAGTGTAACTTTTATAGTCATTTTGCAGAGAACCACATTTGCAAAGCATGTAACCAACCTGAAGTCACTAGAAAATATTTAAAATATCCACACTTTGAATAGAATGTCCTTTAAATGACAGCTGCACTCACTACCCTGTGGACAGTCCCATGGAGTTAAACAACTTTTATTTCTTTGTAAAACTCCTTCTAAAAACTTTCTCCAGCTTTTCCAGTAATAAAGATGCTTCTGGCAATGCCCTACCAGATTGATAACCACAGCAAATTAAATGAACTACACACCAAGTCCTGTTTAAGGCAAAATATAATAAAACAGACAATAACTTCTGTTGCTAAAAGTGATTTTTACTGACATTTTTACACCTTTAAACATGTACAGATTTCTGTCTTGTAACACTGCAAGTTCAACATGGCTGAACCTTCTCAAAGATGCAAGAAGATGAATCTCCACAGACACACACAACACATTTGATGCAAAAGTGTGAAGTTATAATACCATTTCTTGGTGAGATCAGCAAATACCAGCTCCTGCAGGTGCCCCAGGCACATGTGGATGCCCCAGCAGGAGATGCAGTGAGCAGGGTGGGGGTCAGAGAGGCTCCATGCTGGGACCTCAGTGGTCTGTGGGATGTTTTTTTTGGTTTTACCAACAAAATTATATTCTTCCTTAAGCCCCTGGTTGCTGCCAAGGGAGTCCTTTTAAGCCACTTCATTTCTGGAAGTACATAAAAACGTGAGTGCACTAAAAGCAATCAAACCCCTTCCAGCCAAGGAAAATAAAATATGATATCAGCCTGTGGCTTTAAAAGGGCTTTTAAGGACAGGAAATGTTATTAGCTCATCCCTGTCTGGTAAAGCAAAGAAATACTTTGGATGGCCAAACATCTAGTAAATATTACACATGATAGAAGCTTTCACAGCAGTGGGGATTTACCAGCTCATCCCCATTCAGGGTGAATTACTGCCCATCTCAAACTCAGGAAAAAAAGTGAGTGACTTGTAATGCCCTGGCCAGGTTTTTGGCAAGGTTTTCCCTGAGCCCTGCCAATAAACCTCCTTTTGGATCAGTAACACATGGATTTGTGTGAGCAGAGCCCAGTGATGCGCTGTCAGCCCTTGTGGTGCTGGGAGGACAGGAATGTGCCTGTTGGAGTGGGATGAAAAACAAATCAGTTTTCTTACGAGGCAGGACTTGATCCCCAGGTTTGGACAGGTGAGAGAGCACCACATCCCACTTACAGGTAATAAACTGCTGCACTGGTGGGGAATTCTGTTGTGCTTCATTCCAAAATGCAGCTCTGTTTACAGAGGCACCATCAACTCAAATAACTGTTTTCTGAAATGTATTTATTGACTGAGAGTACTTTCAGTCATAGGTGATAAAAAGAAATTGAAGAAACCCCTCCCCTTTTTTTGCCTGTCAAGCTGCTCTCCACACCTTGGCCTGGCACATGGCCCATGCCAGGATCCCATGGTTCCCCTGACGGGAGGAAAAGCCTCTCCAGATGGTGACTCTGCACATCACAACACAGCTTTGATGCCTCAGCTGAGTGCTGAAAATCCATCACGATTCACAGGGCAGTGCCTGTGATCCCATGCATCTGTGCTGTGAGAATTCTCCATATAGCACCAATAGAAGGGACAAAACAAAAAGCTGGAATAGAAGGGCCCTGAAGGTGATTACAGCACCTTGAATTTTGGTGCTATATGGAGACCTTGAGTTTGGGGATTTGAGGAATCCCCAGCTTGTTGCCTTGCCTTCCTCTGGCTCTCCCCCTCCTTGGAATGGGAGGAGAACGTCAGGTCTCCTGTTAGAGGAGACAGACAAATGCATTTGCTCATTACACTAGTTAACCTCTGGGAATGTCCATGGGAAGGAAGGGAGGAAGGAGAAACAGATCAGAAGGAAACAAGTGACTAGGAACCACAGCTTGAGTGCTGCCAGATACTGCTGGAACTCAAGTGGAGTGGCAATTGCTGGATTGAACCCAGCCCCATTCAGCCAGCTTATGAAACCTGTAATTGCTGTAATACACTCACTCCATCCCAGTAAGTCATTGGGTTCGCAGGGCTGCAACAGGTTTTGAGAGGGGCCAAGGTGTTCATCTCCACCCAAAGGCTGGTGGTGCAAGTTCAAGAACTTGTAGGTCACTGATGAGGAAGATGGAGAGAGACTTTGGACAAGGGTGTGGAGAGACAGATCAAGGGGGAACAGCTTCAAACTGACAGACAGTAGGTATACATTAGACATTAAGAAAACATGCTTCTCTGTGAGGGTCATGAGGCCCTGGCACAGGTTTCCCAGAGCAGCGGTGGCTGCCCCTGGATGCCTGGAAATGTCCAAGGCCAGTTTGGACTGGGTTTGGAGCAACCTGGCCTAGTGGAAAGTGTCCCTGCCCATGGCAGGGGGTGGGACTGAATGGCCTTTAAGGTCCTTTCCAACACAAACCATTCTAAGGTTTTATGATTCCACGATTCAGAGCCATCAGCTCCTTCCCCTTCTGGGGAGACCCTGAGACAGGGGATCAGGAGCTGCATCTTTTGCTCCAGACTGCGAGTGGCTGCGCACAAGGACTCTTCGTGCGTGGCTACGCCCTCTGCCTCTGTGTTCCACATCACAGGAGAGCAAACAACACCAGGTTTTTGCTTGTTGGTGAAAAACTCTGAGAATGTTTAGGAAGGCTCTGAATGGATCTGTATCTGCATTAATCCTAATCATCAGCTGAAAATCCAGAAGCTTCTGAGGTGCCTGTTCTTCGCAGCAAGAGCTGAAGTGCAGCTCCTGCCTGACACACCGGTCCAGGCTCCACAGTCTGCTCCTAAATTGCTTTTCAGCTGCAGTTGAAAGGGTATATACCTAAATTTAATTATAGACATGACTTTGGTGTTCTGAATAAGGCACGTACGAACTACTCCAGAATAAAGTACACTATTCATGAGTAATATATTACCTCTGCAATGCTTCCCAGGCCTTGGCTTTCGGCTGCTTGATAAATACTTGTTCTGTCAACATTAATTGGAAACTAAACCAGACTGCAACAGCACAGGGCTTTTTTTCTCTTTAATACAGCAGAGTGGCAGTAATGATTTCTACATCAAGGAGCTCAGTGAAATGATATGCTTTGAATTTCACCACTGCAGAGTTTATCATCAGAGATTTTTCTATTTTTAATGTAAGATTTTTTTTATTTTTTTTTTTTTGTGAAAAATTAATAGCCCTGCCAGCTCAGCTCCTGCAGCTTTAATCTGCTCTCCATGCCTTTATCAACTCCTGTAATGGTCAGGAGTCTGCCTAGATGGGCACATACATGTGTGCGTGTGTGTGTATGTGCATATATACATTGTGTATATAGATACATAATTATATATGTATAAGCATATATATTTATATATTTTTATATGTAAAAAAGACATAAAAATGAGTCTCTAATCATTCCAGCACCCTACACAGCACGAACCAATGCACACCTACAGCAGCTCTAAGGAAGGTAAGAGAAGGCTGCACATGAGGTTATGTGGAATTATGGAATGGTTTGGGTTGGAAGGGACCTAAACTCCATCCAGTCCCACCCCTGCCATGGGCAGAGACACCTTCCACTACCCCAGGCTGCTCCAAGCCCTGTCCAACAGGCCTTGGACACTTCCAGGGATGGGGCAGCCACAGCTTCTCTGGGCACCCTGTGCCAGGGCCTGACCACCCTCTCAAGAAAGAATATTTTCCTAATATCCAATTTAAACCTACTCTTTGTCAGCTTAAGGCCATTCCCCCTTGTCCTGTAACTCCATGCACTTATAAATAGATGCTGGATCTGATCTCTACACAACTGCTCCCTTATCCACCCAAACATGAGTCACACACAGCTCTAGGTGCAGAGCAAGATGATGCAGGAAGTTGGTACCTCAAACACAGTCCCCAAGTGACCCCATTCCTCATGTCACAGATGGAAAAGGAAAAAGTCTCACTGATAAAATACTGGTGTGACCAAAGAGCAGTGAAGGAGAATGACTAAGCACAAAAGAAAATACTAAAAGCTTCCAGATTTGTGCGTCATCTAAACTCTTCCAGTTCCCAGGTAAAAAAAATTCAAAGGGTATAAAATTACTCCAGTGTTAAGGCATTGCAGCACTAGAGTAAAAGACAAGCAAAAAATAAATGAGAATCAGTCCTGCTCACTTCTGAACCTACCAAAGTCCAAATTCCCTGATTTACACCCACATCTCCCTTCTTCCAGCTAATCCCATGAAAACATTCCAAAATCGAGAGATTTGACACTGTGCCCAGTGAATCTGGTCTTCAAGAGATATGTATAAAATGATAATTTTAATCAGCTCTGCCAAGTGTAGTGTCATAACTGCAGTGCAGAGACTGATGTGTGCTCTGACAAAGCCCAGAGCCTCTTCCCTTGCAGAAGGGTATCTGGGTGTCCATCCAGCAGAAAGGCCCAGCTCAGCTCCAGGAGCTCCCCTTGAAGGAACAGTTTATCACCCAAATTGACTTACTGATTTTTTTTGTAACGTAGTTTCTGATGTTATAATTGCAAATTAACTTGGAGGGAATTCATATTATATAAAAAAAATGCAAACAAACCAGTCAAGGCTACTCTCTCCTGCACTGCTGGAAGATGATTTTGCTCTAAAGTGCAAATTATAATTAAGTGGGATAAATTATTATCCCACTTATCTTAATATTTGAGGAATAAAATAACAGGAAGAAATTCAGTAACATTTCTTTCCTCAATCAGTTTCTGGTTAACTCCACTCCTCTCTTCTTGGTGGCTCAGTGCTACAGGATGGATTATTCTGTGAATATTTTCTTCCATTTAAATGTGAAAATGGCCCAGCAGACAGAAGTTTCAAGTCCAGAAGAAAAGAAAAAGAGCAGATTTTATGAGGACAGTAACTTAAGATACTAAATATATTCAACCCCCACTGCATCCCAATGCTGAGGTTTGCATGTGTAATGAGCCAGTTAAAACGAGCTGCTCTACTGATGTCCTTCATGGTGGTAGTGATCACATCTGCTCTCCATCTCATGTGTCATCATCGATAATCTGCCTGCCTTTTCTCCTTGTCTCTTCCAACTGACACTGCAGCTGCAGCTCTGACTGCAGTTCAGGGGAAAACCTGCAGAAAAGTCACTTCACTGCACTGCTAAATCCCTGTTACAGATCCCCAGCTTGCCACCAATGGCTTTAGTAATTTATTTTTGACCTCTGATTTCTGCACGAGATTAGAAAGGGACTCCAAGAGAGCTGGAGAGAGACACTGGATAAGGGTCTGGAGTGACAGGACAAGGAGGAATGGCTTCCCACTGGCAGGGCAAGGTGGGATTTTGGGATGAAACTGTTCCCCGTGAGATTGGTGAGGTCCTCGCACAGGGTGCCCAGAGAAGCTGTGGCTGCCCCATCCCTGGAAGTGTCCAAGGCCAGGCTGGACTGGGTTTGGAGCAATTTGGTCTAGTGGACAGTGTCCCTGCCCATGGCAGGGGGTGGAACTTGGTGGGCTTTGAAGTCCTTCAACACAAATCACTCCATGATTCTCTGATTAAACGTCTTGAGATGCTGGAGATGTGGAATTTGCATATGCTAAGTTTCCTACGCTCATTTTGTTGACTTATTGACCATTCTTTTTACATTTCAAAAGGTTCCAAGTCATGCAATCAAATTTTTTTTTTTTCTGGAAGACATATAGGAAGCCTAAAAGTTGTATTCTCAGAGTCAGCACACCATACTTGGTGAACAGATTGGGTTTGCCTCTCCAATTTACTGGAGGACATGATGATGGAGTCATCTCTGTGATTCAAAAATATGGCACTCACTAAATATGGCTTGAGGGGTAAATTAAAAGAATGAAGAAATGTTGTACTCTCATTCCCATGCAATGGGTGTAGAGGAAGTTCTGCCTCAAATGACAGCTCAGCCACCACTTCTACCACACTCCACACTTCTGTCAAAATTAGAGCTTGGAAACGATCTTGAACAACCAGATCCCACAGTGATCTGGTAACTAATTGCAGTAACTGAGCACAGGCCTTGCACAAGTGCAGATGACCAGACAGCAGGCTGGGCAAGGAAATAACCTGACCTCATGTATTTTGGTGGCATGTGGCATCCAGCCCATAGCTGGGGATGGCAAAAACAACTGACAGCATGTCCCTCGTGGCTGTGCTGATGTGGGGAGTGCTGCCTGTACCTCTGCCTGGGGCACTCAGCCCACTGTGAGCTACAAAACTGGCACTCTGGAGCAATGAAAAAGACATTAAGAAAGGTAATTAATTCCAAGTGTAAAGCAATGTTAAATCATGATGGCAGCCTCTTGAGAGCTAGTGCTGCTGCCAACCAATTTGGAAAACCTGATTATTCTATATCTGGCCTTACAAGGTGCTAGTGGGCACCACATTATTTTTGATTTTCTGCCTAATATATAAGAAATTCAAATAAATGGTAAATCCATTATTCTGCCTCACCTTGAATTCAAACAATGCCTTTGCTTTGCTAAGTAAAATCCATCCCTCATGGGTGTGGAGAAAACAATTAAGACCTACCCTGAGTTTTGGTGAACACTTGATCATTTCAGCTAACAATAAATCTGAGTGTATTTTAAGAGCTTTTGAGAGTCTTATTAATCCATGCACCATAATGCCCAAGTGAGCTTTATAAGGAGAACTGATCTGGGGATAATTTTAAAGAAGTTAAGACAAGTAATGCAAGAGTAAATTGGGAGACCAACTCCCCATTTAAAGCTGTTTGTTGTATCCCTGAACTGTTAGAAATATCACTTTCACCAACTTCTTTTTCTCCCAACTTTCTAGTTGAATTATCTTAACACTGAGGACTGTTATTTGTCAATCAGATTCAGCATTCCATCAAAATAAAACAAAACCCCCTGATTTTGCTCTAAAGCTTTCACTCTATCATTTTGCTGGGTAATACATAAAACCCATTAATTTTGTGTAGGAAAAGTCTCCACTTGCAATGTGATCCCAAGAGAAAAAGGGAAATATAAAATACCTACAGAGTATTGTACTGAAAGACAGCTCTGCCAGAAACCATGGCAACTTGGGTGTCAGATGAGAGCTGTATCCTTCTGCCTGGATCGCTGCTGCGTGTTTATCCATGCAGTGTATCTTGATTTGGAGTCTGAGGAACAGATTTGGTTTATGGATGTAGAAGAGGAGGGAAGAGGTGAGGAAATGGCCTTGTTGTGGGTTCATAAAATGCTTATCCTTCAAAACCCACTGCCCTAGGAACAGCAAGCAGGAGCAAACCCATACCAAAGGCACTTGCCACTTCCCATCCCTGCCAAGGTCCAGTCCCGCACAGGTCACCCTCCCAGGGCAGCATGGCCGTGCTTCAGTGACCCTGGAGGCCAGGCCAGGGACTGGGGTTTGGGGTTCAGCTCACCTCAGCCTCAGCTGAGGACAGAACCGCAGCTAGAATAGGCCAGATTGAACTGCTCCATCCAAGGACTCAAGGAGATGGGAGTGACTGCCTGAGCAACAGACATCTGGATGTCAGGCCCCTAGAACTAGGTGAGGTTTGGCTTCACCAAGCCAGAGGTGAAGCATTTGAGGTGAAGATCTAAAATGCCTCATTTTGCTATGATCCCATGGATGCTGGGACACCCCCATGCAGCACAAAGAGCCTCTTCCCTCAGCCACTACTACCAGCACACACAACGTTGGTTGGTCCAGTGCCACCCTGAGACACAAAAGCCCAAATTGGGATACTCATACAGGCAACAGCAATAAGAGTATCTTTTTCCCACCTTAGCTTCCCTGAACAAGAAAAGAAAACCTGTGAATCTGCTCCAAAGCCCTGTATGTGGGGTAGAGAAGCAGCCTGGAGAGATTCACCTCCTCCAGCCTTGTCAATACTGGAGACATCTCCTGGGGAGCCCATCATCCTGAGATTCCTCATAACTCAGCTGAAGGAGATGCTTCCCAGGCACTCCTCATCTGACCTACTATAGCCTCTTAGCTCAGGATGAAATGAATCACTCTAATTTCTCTCCTCTGACTATAAAGCAAGTCTAGACAAGTAACTCAGACGCTTATACTTAAACCTGGATAAAGTAATTTCACTTCTGGGGTCCATATCTGACTATAGTTCTCTTACTGCCTTGCCAGGGCAAATAATTTCATTTCTGTCTTGCTCACAGCCCCTTCAGCAGCAGCACAAGGATAAAACATTTTATTAGTGTTGTAAAAGCGTGGAAAATAATTGCATAGAGGCTTCTGATTAAATCTGGGCAGAAAGAAGCACTGCATTAGAGCAGAATTTAGGTTTAGAAATACAAGTGTAGGAGGAATGTGCAGCAAGAACCATTTTCTCCATGTACCAGTCATAAAGAATTGGGTCTTTCCTTAAAATGTTCTATGTTATTTGTCAAGGAAGCCACTTGGTTGATGTGCTGGCCTGACAGGCTGGGGAGGTCGTTACTGCAATGCTGGTTAAGTGCTCTGACAAATGCCTCATTGGAACCCTGTGTTAAAAAATAGAGGGGCTGGGAAGGGTTCCTCTCTGGGGAGACCAGCAGTGAGAACATTACCCTTCAGAGCCAATTAGCCTTTGCTTTGGACAGCAAATGCATGATGAGAGTTCAAAGAAGAGGGTCAGCATCTCAACGGGCTAACCAAAACCCCAGAGGGTGGAGATCTGCTGTTTTTCTTAAAAGCATAGAGAAATGTGATAATTCCTGGACACTGTGTTCCTCCTCTCCCCTCCCCTCTTTTCCACGCTTCTGAGAACATGAGAACTCGCTCTCACTAATGAAATCAGGAAGATTATCCCAGCTGCAGTGCTGGGATATGAGTGGACACGAGGCCCATTATCCCAATTTCCTTCATAATGGCCTCACACCTGGACACTCTGTCAGGGTCAGTCAATTAAAAGCAGCTTCACAAACCCACATTTCACTTCAAAGCTCTTCTCACAGGGAAAAATACCAGCCTCAGCAACCCTACTCTTCACATACTGACAGGGCACGGTCACACTGCTCCACGTGGAGTGCTCTGTACAGTTGTCATGTCTTCTCAATTCCCAAGTGAGCAGAAAGAAATTCATCTGGCTGTGAACAAATCAGATGCAGACAAATTTTCACAGGCTACTGCTGTGAGCTCTGTCAGTGGCCAGCTCTGCTTCTCTTCCAAGAAATAAAATGAAAAATCATTACTTATCTTAATTGTTGCTCAGGGTTTCCCATGCTCTGAGCTCAGTATCAGCTGTACAGGAGGATTTTGAGGAGTGTTGTAGCTCAGGGATCCCTCTCTATTAATCTCTGTATTGTAGCTGGTTTCATTAGTTACCATCAGAGTATAATGCAACTAGTGCACATTATAAATCAGAGATATATGTTAGTCCTCCAGTATGGATGGGCTCATGCGCACGGTAGTGAGAGCCTGCTGATGCACTGGAACTTCTTTTTGCCTGTGGGAAGGAGCTAAGCCAGGTCAGCTCTGTGGGGATATCCTGCTTGTACAGAGCATGAGTAGTCCCCATAAAGTCACCATTAATTTCCTCATATTAATGGCATATATGAGATGGAAAGTGATACCTGAAAATCTCCTAAATGGTCTTGAGGGCAGCATGATGTGTTTGTGATGCTCGGGAAAGGCAGCACCAAACCCAAATGTAGAGAAAAAAATCTTTCTGGTGACTTGTTAACACAGTTTGGTTCGTGCCTTTGTGCTGACTACATGCTTTCTTTCAGTGCAAAACCATCTAAAATGTAGCACATTTGAATTTCCTTCTGAATCTGGTATTCTGAGAGTGCCCTCTCCCACCACTGTGAGGATGAAGAGAATTTCTGGACCCACAGTCCCCAGGTTACTCAGCCATAGGCACTGCTACCACCCACAGCACCCAGTACACGCCTCACCCACCAGGGAAGCATCCTGCATCTAGATTCTATTTTCATGGTAATGATAGAAAGCAGTGATTTGGAAAGCAGTGATTTTTCTGAGTTGCTCTTGCTAGGGATCATTCTGGCTGGTGCTGTGTGATCAGTGATAATTGCCAGGAGTACTGGCTGCTATCCCCTCACCCAGCTGACAGCAAGCTCTCTTGCAGCCAGGCCACACAAAACCAGTAGCACCAGGTGGGAGTGATTGGGATGGAGGAAGCTCTCAGCTCCATTGGAGCAAGCACCACACAGGCCCTGCAAACAGGGCAGAACAGCATTATGTGGTGACAAGCACTCAATGACTTCCAAGTAAGGATATTAAATAACCCTTTGATTGATCTGAAGGCACCTGCTGCTGTGAGATGCTTTACCAAGGGCTCACTCAACAGGAATATTGTCAGAATCCACTAAAAACAGGAAGATGTCCATTGGGAGGAGCTATTTCATATTTTTCTATTGCAGCCTGTTTACCTCAAAATTTAAAGTGGTAGATTACTGACACCACTAACAGCCACAGATGCCTTGATCAGCCAGGTGTTTTCCAGCTCCAGCAGATACCATGAGATTGTCTTCAGACTGACCATTGGGTCACTGACACATCCTTGAATCTGAGTGTTTCCCTGATGATTATAATCATACTTTAAGAAATGAGCAGAAAAATAGAGCAAAACTTATGAAGATAAACTATGAGAATTACAATCAGCTGGTCTGTTTCCACTTGTCACTAGAAACAAAAGTAATGTTGTTGACAGAGATCACTGGGCTTAGAGAATATAAATCTAACTGTGATTAAATTCTGTTCCCTGTGAGCTAAGGCAGGAACTCAGCTGCTGTCAGGATAGAGATTACAGCATTTACAGTCCAAAGTCACTACAGAACAATTCTGCTCTTCATTTTGTTTTCAAAAAAATTAGCAGAACTACAAGGAGCAAAACTTGAAAAGGAAGAAACTACAGAAGATGTATCCACACTACTCATCTTACTACTTCTTATCTTCCACTTCCTGTGCTTTTCATACCTTTGGAGAAAGGGACAATGATTCCCCTTCTCCAGGACCGAGGTGGCAGGAGTGCCCCTGGTGATAACTGAGCTAGACAGTCTGGGGCCTTCTGAGGAACAGCTCATCTCATTCTAAAGAAGACTGTTAGGTTTGCCAAGTCAGGTGCGCCCAGGGGTGCCTGTTTCTTTCCATGAACAACATGAAGACCTCAGGTGATCAGTACAGAATGTAGAGACCTACAGTGTACACAGAGCAAAGCTGGGTAACTGCAGCTGTGTGCAACCTTGTAAAATAAAATGACACAGGTAACAGTGTAGAGTAACAAATAAGCTCTGATTTTTCAGAGCATTCGCTTACCTTGGATCACAAAGAAACTTGGTTTTTTCACCTTCTTCTCTCCAAATAAGCCATTCTCGGAAAGAGGGATGAACAAACATTCGCGTCATGTCTCTACGTTTGATAAGAAACATAGAAAGGTTCTCCATCCTCTGCTGAAAGTCCTCCCACTCCAAAGTGCCCTCAATGTTACCTGCATTAATGGCCTGAAAAATATGTTCGTCTGTTAAAGGGTGCAGAGAAGCCACTGCTACGTTCAAGAGAGGCATGACCCGATCAAAGGAAGACTGTGTTGGGAACTTCATATTGCACTGCAACAGGTACACTTCGGACAGGGACACTGGGACCACTTTGTAGCTGGAGCTTTTTAGAACTAGGTATCCTTTCTCTATGAGATCAAAAGTAAGTTTCAGGTACAGGTAGGATCCTTGGCTCAAGGTCTTGAGGTGAGAACTGAGTTTGCCAAATGTAGTGTTGTCCATTTTGCCATTGAGTGAGATGTTGTTCTGGATCTCCGAGCTGCTGTGTATCCGATGAAGGATGTATGCCTGCAGGTCCTGGTCAATGGCTTCATTCTCTTCCAGTCTATCCAAAAATATTCTGTGGAAGGGCAACAGCTTAATTATTTCCTACAAAGAAAGAAAGAAAAAAAGATACTCATGCTGGCAGTGTTTACTGTTCATTAAGTAAACTTAATTTCTATTACAATAGCACCTTTGAGATTCCTTTAAGACCTTCTATCAGGGCAAGAACACAAACAGCAGTTTGTGCCCTCAGGGCCCCACACTCATCTATAATCAAGCAGGTTGTGTGTGAAACATGACTGAAATAAAAACAAGGGACGCTTTCTGTACATCCATGGAAAGGGCTGGTAATTTCACACAGAGCAGTGCCCTTGTTATTCCTATCCCCTCAACCACGGATTGACCAACCATCCCTTCTGCTGTCCTGTCAGAGGGAATGGACATCCAAACGACAGATCTGAGGCCACAAGAAAGTTGCTGAAGCTGAGACCAAGAACCTCCCTGGGAGCATCCTTCTGCATTCCACATCCACAGATGCACGGAAACATCAGGACAGATAATAGCGCGTATTTTCCAGTGCAAAGCAACTATGCCTGTCTGCTGCAGGATGCCGTGCTCAGGGAACACTCATCTCCTGAACTTCCTGGTCAACATAAACCAAAGATCATCAAAGGCCTCTCCAAAGAAATTCTTGCCTCACGTGCTGTCATCCCCTGTGAGGAGAAGTGATGCAACAGATGTGTACAAGGCCGACTTCAGAAAAGCTATAAGCTCTCCAACAAAATGAGGGCGAGAGCACAGTGTGAACTCAAGCTGTAGTGAAGACTTTAGGGATGCAAAAGCCCTAATTAAATGAGAAATTCAAGCCATCGGGATGCAATTTACTTGCAATTACAAAAAGATTTCTTCCAAATGATATTTAATTTACTTCATTACTGAGCAAAAAATGGACCCCAGCACTGAAAAGCAAATAGTCTGTTCTCTTCTGGATCTTGGGAAGCAGCTGCCATTCCCAGTGACAAAGGACCATGTGGGGGCTGGCTGCCCTGATGGGGCTGGAACCAGACTCAGCTCCCTGCTGAGTTCCACATCTGCTCACGCCAGTCTTGAGCTGAGCAATGTCTTGGCCTAATCAGACTGAAATCATCATGCTCTGGGTCATGGTGAAAGGAATGGAGATCCGAATTCCTCTGCACTTCCACATGGAGCAGAGGACGTTCTTTAGCTGCACAGGCTGACAGACACCAGGCCCTGCCTTCCTAATGGCTCCAGAAGTCAGGGTCTATTGGCACGTGAGCTGCCTTGCAAAATGATCTGAGCCATTTGATGATGAACGTTTTAAGCTATGATGGATTAGATCCTTCCAAAGCTGTAGAGTGAGCCTGGGGACATGGATGTAAATCCAAGAATAAAAAAGCCAAAAGGATAACCTGAAATAAGGGTCTTGAGCAAATCCAGACCTTCCAGTAAGATCTTCTTTATCAAAGTCCATCATGACAATGACACAGTTTATCCCTGTTTTGGGTTTCAACATACCTGTAGACTTGTCCTGACTGTCACTACCAGCTTCAGCCAGGAAGGGAATTTTCCAATCATTTTGCTCAGGAACGATACTATGGTGTCTCCATAATCTGGCTTGTGAAATTCAGCCTCGTTTAAACCATCAATTAATATAATGAAATCTTCATCAGGGATCTTCCTCTCTGAGAGAAAGAAAAAAAGCATTTATTGGAAAGGCTACAGACACGCAACCGTATAAATTTTATCATATAAAATTTTTCCACCTCTCAGAATTTAGGGCCAGATGGGGGTAAACCTCCTTGACAGGAAAAATAAGAATCCTCCAAAATACTGAATTCAAGAACTGAAGCATCTCCCAAGGAGCTACTGTAATAACCAGGAATTATTTTCCTTTAGAGCAGTGGTTCCTAAATGTATCCTTTTTTTTTTTTTACGCCAAGACTGATGACAGGAAGGAGCAACCACACTCCTTTCACAGTGACATTTCTCCATGCCAGGAAAACCAACTGCTATCATGCTGTGCTGGCTCTACATATGCTTTGTGCCTGGTGGAATGGGGCAGGCTGGACCCAGATGCTGCTGCTCAGAGCTTGGACATAGTTTTGAAGAGCTAATTTGAACATCAGGGCTTTGAATCTGGCAGAAGCTGGATCTATTTTATGTTGGATCTTACACTGTAGTGTGCAGGGTGGTAACAAAATTATCTGAACTATTTTTGCATCCAAGATGCAGCACAGGCACAGTAATAAACATGATTCTGCAGGACAACGGTCTTGAACTCTGCAATGCTCTGCCAGTTTTCATGGCAACGAGCAAAGATCTTAAATTTAGTGACTGTCACAATGAATTAGTTATAACTTGCAGAGGGGAGAAAGAAAAGAAGACAAAATCAGTGCTGTATTAGAAAAAGCTCTAAGTCTGTAATCAGGATAAGGCTTGTCACCAGCTCCCCCAGAAGCTTTACATAGGGTGTCTGTGGACTTCTATGATACCAGTCCTTTGGTGAAAGCTTCAGATTCTCCGAAGTCCACTAAATAGTGGCAGGGAAAGGGAAAAAAAGTCACCCACTCCTACACAAATAAATCAGAACCTGTTGCTGTAAGCAGTGCTGTGAATGGAACTGGTTGTTTGTTTTCACCCCGAGAACTGCAAGGATAGGTTTGGGATACAAAAGAAGCAAGAAAAGGGGAATCTAAGTGGGATACTGGTAAAAAATTCCTCCCTGTGAGGGTGGGGAGGCCCCGGCACAGGTTGCCCAGAGAAGCTGTGGCTGCTCCTGGATCTCTGGAAGTGTGCAGGGCCAGGCTGGATGGGGCTTGGAGCACCCTGGAACAGTGGAAGGTGTTCCTGCCCATGGCAGGGGGTGGAATGGAATAAGCTTTAAGGTCCCTTCCAACACAAACCATTCCATGATTCTCAGTCTTCCCAGCTTCTCCAGATCCCACCTCTCTCTTCAGCTTGAGAAGCGATGCAGACAGATTAATCCATCACTTCCTTTAAATGCCCAGATCCAGTTAAGCCTCCTTTTTAAAATCATAATAAAAAAAGGTGCACGGGAGGTTGGGGCAAGCCTGGGGAATATCAGTACCTTTGTGCAGGTTCTCCAGGGGCTCCAGGACCCCCCTGCGGAAGGAGGCCATGGGGTCCTGCACGCAGGAGCGCAGGCTGAGCAGGCTCTGCAGGTGGGGCTCGCGCAGCAGCTGCTCCCGGTACGCGACGAACTGCGGCGAGCGGCACAGCAGGGCGGCCACGTTGTGCACAAACTCGGGCACCAGGCAGGTGTAGGCGTTGTCCGCCTGGCAGTAGTGGTAAGCTACGACCTAGCAAAGAGAAAAGAATGAAAAACTCTGCGTCTTCATCAGAGCCACATCAAGGACAGCTGTAAAAGCAGTGGCTTTTCCTTTGGTGAGTTTGATCTGTTGTGGCAGGTGAAGTCTTTAAGAGCAATGAGTGCTTACTACCCATGACAGGAATCCAGACAAATCAGTTGGTAAAAACAGGCACTGATCCTTAAAAATGACTGGACCTCCCACTTGAGGAATAAATGAAATGAAGCTGTAGCTGTTTGCAGAGATGTACAGTGACAGTAGCTGACATCTCTGAAGTGCTGTGCTGAGCTTGGATTGTGCTCTGAGCTCTGTTTAAGGACTTGGTGCCAGTAATAACTTGTGATTGTTTTCTTGAACCTGTTCTTTATTTGCTTTGTTTTCACATATCAAGCTCTGCGGAAGGGGACAGACAGCACTCCCTGAGTCCATCCCAGTGAGGCAGCACCTCGGAAATACAGATTCCCCTGAACTGGGGGTGATGTCAGGCTCACTGTACTTTACTCACACACTGTGATCCCACGCTTCATTCAAAAAAATCAATTCAATTAAAAATAATAAAAAAAAGTTCCCTTTTTCCCAGCTTTCCCTTGATTTTTCCAGCTCAGCAAACTCTGCTAGAAACCTGCTACATTCTGCCCACTTATTAAAATAAACAGAAAACCAGCGATATCTTCTCAGGCCATGCTGCCAACTTTCTTGTTTCTTCTGCAATATAAAAAAGGCCCTCAAAAATCTGTCTCTGCTTGCGAATCCCTTGGGAAGCTGCTCTGGCACCACTCCAGCCCAGCCTCTCCTGCTCCCTTGTTGCCTCCAGCCTCAGGCACTGCCTGCCCATTTGGAATGAGCCTCTGCCAGGGCACAAAGCTTTTCTCCAGATACCTTTCTGGACTGGGTTTTCTTTTCAAATATCATTGAGTATCCAAAAATATCCCAGCAAGGCAGGTGGGAGCAGTTCTGTACCAAAATCACCACTGCCCTGGAGCACTGCAGCACAGAATGCTGCAAAATAAATTGCGTTTTTGAACTTGGAAGCACAATATAGCTGAGGACACTGTGCAAAGGAAAAGCTCTTCTGGAGCTCGGGGCAGCTGGGATGAAATGTGCCCATGGCTTTGGACATGATGAAGGCTTTCTGTCTCTCCACATGCTTTCCAATAACTATCCCTTGGACTGCAGGAGGCTCCAGGGTGGCCAGGGCAGTGAAGGATGGTAACAAGGAAGGAACACATCAGGCTGTGGGGTCTTCACCCATTGCTGGTTCAGCACTGGCTTTTAATTTCCAATATGAAATTACCAATGGGGTATAATGCAGTAATTTCCTTTCCCAGTCAAAACGAGGTGTGACACATGCAGCGATGAGAAAGCTGGGCTGTTATTTCAAGCATCAAGCCCTAATACATGTATTTAAGTTTTAATGGATACCTCCAAATTCCTTATGGAATTTTTCCAACCAGCCAGTTAAAATATAATGAATTCCCTTAGAGAAAAACACTATGTAAAGTAATTACAAAGGTAATGATTTCTTTTCATCAATCCTATTTATTTCGGGATTATTACTTGTGCATTTCACAGAGTGAAGTTCGTAAGTTGCCATTCCTTGATATCAGGTTCCACTAATAGAAATTACTCTGATTTCCTATGTAATTGGTGTGTGGACACAAAAATAAATTCTCTTTAATGAGAGGCCAATTAATTTCTTCCAGGAATCTAAAGAGTCATGTCATGGAAAAAGGGTCATACGTAATCATCATCCCCATCAGATTTTGGGACACAGATGCAATTACAACCCAATTAATTTCAGCCACTTCCCATGCATTACAGTTGGACTTAATGATCTTAGAGGTCTTTTCAAACCTTAACAATTCCATGATTCCATGATCCAGTAAATTTTTTGTGCTCAATCTACTGGTGCATCAACTAAGCCTAGGATAAATATAACATTTAATAGGTGGATCTGAAGGTAAAGCAGTAAGCAAGGAAGATCCTGGGAAATCAACCAGAGCAAAGGGAGAATGATGTTCTCAGAAAATGCAACCTGAGACAGAATTTCACCTTGATGTTATTTATGCTCTGTGACATCTTCTCTATCTACAAATCACAGAGAGGCTTCCAAAAGCCAGTGGTGCGAGTGGAGTCTGGTGCTGGAGATTAGGCTGGGAATCAGGCTCCTCACTTACATGGAGCTGGGTGGGAAGCAGTTTTGTAATAGTTTTGTAGCAGTTCACAGTGTCAAACTTTTCAAGGTTTCCAATCCTGTTCCACCCTTGGAAATGAGACGAGGTTAATGTGAGAAGTGAGAGTAAGAGCCTCCAGGATGCCCAGGGGCTGGTGTGGATGAGACTCATCCCAAACAGGTTCAAACTGTTCTTTCTACCCTGTATTTGCTGAATGCCAGTAATACTCTGGGAAAGGTCCCTTTCCAATTATTTCACCTTAAATATTTCATTAATTGTTAAAGCCAAAAACCAAACAAAATCCCCCTTGAATACCCTGGAAATTAACTCTTCACTGGAGAAGGTGTACTCTCTCTCAATAAAAGCTTCATTTTCCACAGATCTAACTATTTTGCCTTAAAATAATGCCTGAACAAGTTCCAACCATGTCCTATCATAAACAAATCCTTGAGTTGAACATTTAATTTTATCTAGAAACTATTACAATAAATGAAACAACCAGGGACCATCATGTGGTTCCAAAAGTATGAGCACGCCTGGATGTTGTGTTCAGCCAATTGTTATTTGTGTCTGATACAATTTAAGACATAATTTTTCTAACCATAGTTTCAATTTGAACTTTGTCATCCCATTGCACTAAATGCTATAAACACTAAATTGGACTTCCAAAACTTTTAAACCTTTATTTCAGCTATCAGGTTTGTTAAAGTATTTCCTTGTTTTAAAGTTTGACTAAATTCAAATCATCGGATTGCAAAGCACACAAGGCCTTTAAGCAACCCTAAAGCAAGTGGTAAAGGTAACACCTTCATCCAGTCGAGTGCTCGAAGTACCTGCTCATGTAATTTTTGTAAGGGCTGAGCATGGAGTCAAGTGACTCCATACAGAGAAACCAAGGTGTTATGGTTTTTACACTAAATATCAAACACCTGAAGTTAAAAATTTGTATAGTTTCCTTTCTTGCTTGAAAAGGAGCTGCAAAATAGATACACTTGCATGACGAGCATTTTACTTCCAAGGAGCACCCCCTCTCCTAAAATGATGTGTAGAGTCCCACTGGCTACACAGTAAAGCAGCCCATTTATCATGAGCTTCTTGGTAGCTCATTTTTCTAAATATTAATTATGTGTTACAAGACTTGAGGAACACCAGATGTGGGGACAGAGAGCACAGTGAACAAACCATGGCCAACATGACCCCATTTCCTCCTAAAGTGGGGTCAAGGAGCCCCAAAACACTCATTTACTCTGAAATGACATAAACTTCATCGCTGTAACTGCCAGAGCAGAACGATGAAGACATTTGTATTCCCTCTAGGTGTTTAACCCCGTAGGACTTCAGGAGTTTCTTCTTCCAACCCCCTTCCATCACCAGTCATTCTTACTCTCCTTTTTTTGCCACAATCAATTCCCAATTCTGCCTTCATCCAGCCTCATGTAACCTTCACCTTCCTGCTGTCCGAGAGAACAGTTGCTGGATGAAGGATTTTGAAAGCAAAACAGCTATTCTGAGGATAATAGGAAATGCTGGTAGATGAACGGGCAAGAGCTGCATTAATGGAGCAAGAGGAAGAGGGTGAGAGGGCAAAGAAGAGGGAAAAAATGAGACACAAAAGAGACTGTGTATCAGTCATCAAGTACAGAGGGTGAGAAGGGACTGAACTGCGAAGGAGGAAAAGAAAAGAAAGAGAAGGGGAACAAGTGACATGACAGGAGAGGGAGAAGATGACAGTAACAGGGGAAAGGCTGGAAGGACAGCTTGAACATCAAAGGAGTGGGAGGGTCCAGAGATGGCTCAAGGGAACTGTTATTTTTAATTATTAGCACAGACCAATTTTAAGCAGTTCTCCAGCACTACTTCTGAAACAGAATCTACTCCATTTAGGCAGCATTCCTTCACTGTCACACCTCTTTTGTGGTTTGTCTTGGCTTCCTTCTGAAGTGTGTCATGCAAGGACAGCCAAACCCCCCTTGGGCCAACCTCCCAGACCCCTGAGCTCACAGCAACAGCCCACTCCCTCCAGTGCTCTTAAAGGGCTTCAGCACTGTATTTTAACCTTTAACAAGATTTTTTTTCTGACCCATACAAAATAGCTTCAAATAAATGCAGTGTAACACTTTGACCTGCCACTATGCCACATACCAGGCACAATGCTGGCTGTGATAATGGAAATGGCCATCAGCATTGCACATGACTGTGACCCGTGTGACCCGTATGTGGCACGTGGTGACCCAGTTTGCTGGGAATGTTCATTACTTTTACATAGCTGAGTATGCTGGTAAATGCCCTCTGAAACTCATTAGTGGCCCAAGGCTCAGCAGCAATGAATCCCTCCACCTCTGTGTAAGGTAGGAGCTCTCTCTTTTTATACGCCTGCAGCGATGGTTAGTGATGCTTTGGACATGTCTTGGAGGACGGGGGGAAGAGCCTCTGGAGCCACCAGCTGTGTTCAGCATCAACAAAATGCACTAATGCAATGGATGTGCAGATCCTCCACCAGCTGCTCTGCATGGGGTACAACCCATTAGTGCAGCTGAGCTGGGTTTCAGGTCCATTTGTTTAAGTGCTGCTACCACAAGCCACCAGAACACAGCATCCAGAAACCCGAAGAACAAAGCTGTTCAATGGGTTAGTTAAAACCGGGTAGCCAATCCATTAAAAATCCTGTGAGTAAAGGATAAACCTTCAGGGAAAAGGGAAGGTCAGCATGGCAGGACCGAGTAGAACTCCTGCTTGCCAGTCAGCAGTTATTTCTAAAATTAATGATTTGTTCATCTCTGACATTAACAGCTAAATGCAAACTTTGCCCCCAAGAATTTACTGTACAAAAACCAGGCAGAAAAGTAGAACCCTGAGTAATCCAGAGGAGGAAAAACAACTGTTTGTTCACCTTTCATTTCTGTCATCACAGACACACAACTTCTGAATATTGGGATAAGTGACATTTTCAGAGGGAAGGGAAGTGGGTGAGAGGACAACGAGCTTCCCACCAGCATTCTGGAGCCTGCACCAACCATTACCTAAGACTTTTTGTATATTATTAATCTGCTTTTGTAACAATCTGAATTTCTCCAGCACAGTGACCTCAGCCCAATCTGAGAACATCCTGCTGTGCTCAGTGCAGGCAGAGGTGGAACATCTGCACAGAGCTTTATCCAGCTCCTCACATATGGTTCATCCAGCTCCTAAAATAATCCTGACAATTGTGGTTTTCCATCACTGTCAACACTTTCTTCTGTACTTCAATTCTGACTTTCGTGTAAAAGCGACTATAAAACACACACATCCAAGAAATACTTTCCCATCCAGATTGACTGAAGGGCTCTTCCTTTCCTTTGGCTCTTTTTCCTTCAGTCAATTGGACAAAACCTGTTTAAGGAGGCTATCAGCAACTCCTTTTATTCCATAGCTACTGACACAGGAATATGCTGCTCCTCTCCCCCTCCTCCAGCACTAAAGGACATTCCAGTCTTTCTTCTCTCCTTCTTTTCTTTTTTGCGTTAAACTTTGGAAAGCCTTTAGCTTATCTGCATGAAGATTTTCCTAAACTGTCCCCACAAACACCTACTGGAGAACGTGGCATCAGACATTCAGATTTATAAGATGAATTATTTTACTATTGTTGCTTTTGTCTACTAGCCATTCAGTGGTTTTGCTCAGCTAGGAGTTCAGCATCTTCAAAGCCTCAAAATTCTCATGATGCCTCAAAGGCAAGACAGACATGTGTGATCGAGTTTCTGAAGAACTGACTGCACGCACAACAAAGAGTTCCACGCTGTCACTTTAACGGATTTCCAATTCTGTTGCCAGGTCAGTAATGCTTTTTCCCCCAGTGTCACTCTGAGACGTCAAAGCCCACAGCTGCAGCAGGACAGAGAGTGTTTGTTTTATTGAGGAGGACATCACATGGCACAGCTCTTTCCAAGCAAATCAATTCATCTGCTGCTGACAGCAAGGATTCCTCAGTGGCGATGCTGAGTTGTGCTACCCAGGAGGTTGCTACAAGTGCACTACGCACATGACTCCCAGCTATCAGTTTGACAAACATCCTTAACCATTTTATTTGTCTTTATTTTTCTTCCTGAGGCTTGATAATCCATCAAACTCACTGTTTGTAGTGGGCTGCACAGCCCTTCTGGGAAAGGTTTTGATGCAATAAACCAAATTGTTGTTTATGACAAAGAATAAACAGGAACATGGAGCTCAAAAAAAATTAATTACAAAATTGAAAAATCAAGTAAACCTCCTATTTTTCCAGAACAATTTCCCTTCAGGGCAGGAAATGAAACTTTAAGTGAGGATTTAAGCATGTGCTTTATTTCAATGCATGTCTTCATCCAACACACCTGGAAGTCACCCACTCTTCCTAACTAATAAACCACTGACACTTGGTTACGTGTCCCTTCCAGCATCAGTTATCCAAAGACCGTTACCTGCAGGGATCACTTTTCCTTTACTAGCCACAGAATGGGAACGAGGCAGATGAGATGCTGGTCTCCAAGGATCTCAAAAAGGGCAACAGCAATGCTGGGAACAGACCCAAGGCCTCCAAATGCTGAATCAAGCCGTTCTGCTGCTCTGAGTCATCCCAGGAACTGTTTGCTGAACACGATGGAGCTTTTTGTAAGTTCCATGTGCTGGGTCAGAAATCTGGGCATAAGAAGCAATTCCAAGTACTCTAAGGTCAACTCCTCCACCTTGGCATTGGTCCGTTCATCAAGGCTTGACGTCGGGAAGCTGGGGACTGTTATTTCTGGGCTCTGCCTCCATTTACAGTAGTGAAGATCTACTGGAATTAATGATCCTGCTCCCAGTGGGTAATCCTGCTGCAGGCACTACGGGCACACATCTCCCAACCTCAGCTGTTGTGTTCTGACAGCAACACACTGGATTTACTCTAAAAAAAAAAATTTGGCTAAAGGATGAGCAGGACCTTAAAACCCTTCCTAAAGAGTCTGCAGCCAAGGTATAACAACCTATTTTTACTTTAGTTTTGGCTGTAAGGATTGTTTTTAGCTCCTTCTCCAGTGATCAGAGATGCCAAAAAAGCTTCAGTGAGTGATCTGTGTCATGGATGTGATAGTGCTTGAAAGAGCTGTATTCCTTACCTTTTCCAGGAGGAAACTGAAGCTAAAACAGCATCCATTTATCAATTACATACCCAACAGGATGACTTAAGCACTAAGGGGAAGTGATAGATGAAGTATTTTAAGCAGAGATAGCACACTTTACTGCCCTTTCTGGTAGTCTGCAGAGCTTCAGATTTGCAAGGAATACAATGACTAATGCATCCTGAACAAAACCAGACCTGGGCATTGCATTCCTTTCAAGAACTCCATGTGGAAGAGTATCAAATCTTAGTATTTATTTACACAGCATATGCTCCCTACATGGCTATCTGGGTGCAGCAGGAAAGCAGACAGGACAAGACAGTATCTGGCAGAAAAAGCCAAGCAAAACACGTCCTGGCAATAATGTAGAACAGAGACTTTTCTTGCTATTTTCCTCTCCGAAGCGGAACAGGTGACAGGAAAGCATTAACTGCTCCCATCCTCCCAAAAGGTGGAGAAGGAGCAAGAGCAAACTCCTCGGATTTCAAAGCGATAGAATGGCATCTTCCCACCACCACAGAATTAGGGTTAAATCTCAGTAATACAATAAAATTCAAGCTGTGAAACTCATGTACATAAGTGACAGTGTTCCATATGTTCCATACAAATCACTCCTGCCAAAACAGCAAGTAATTTATGTATTGTTCCAAAGGCTATGATCGACTTTCGAGAATTTTCAAAAAAATTCCTGAGTGCAGAAACAGCATTAACACTCAGCTTGGGCCTTCCCCAAGTACAGTACCTGCCCTTTTCAAACAAAACACCTCTCAAACACTGAGCACTGATTTTGTTCTCAGTGGTGAAGAAAAAATACAATTATTTCTGTAATTGTGTCATTAACATCCTAACATTTGTAATGAGAAAGTAGGGTGGCTGTGAAAGACAAACCCTCAGAGTGACAGGGGAATGTATTTGATGTAGTGGGAGTTTCATTTTAGAGAAATAATCTTCCTCGGTATTGAAACTCCTTCCAGAAGTGTCTCTCGAGGCTCCCCAAGTGAGCATTTGAACACACGGAGTTTCCAAGTGACCTCAACTTCCAAGGAGTCCCACTAAAACTGCCGTTTTCCCAAGGACCAAAAGCCTCAGCTGGGTGCTTGTGTACCTGTGAGGCCAACCTCCTCACGGCCTCCTCCTGGCGCCGGCGCATCTCAGGGGTCCCTGGGCAGCTCCCACTCGCGATGGATGGGTGGGCAGCAGGCGGCTGGGCCAGTGGCAGCTCTCGGTTGGCATCCACATCTGTGCAAGGAAAGAGGTTAGGAGAAGCACTAACGATATTATTACAAACCAGGCAGCTGCTGCTTCCTATGCATGGCAGTTAAAATACTTCCCACAAACACTCTGGTTGGGATTTCAGGGATTTCCAGGCCAGAGGCTTCCCAAGAAACTTCTTTTGGAAGCAGGATAGGACCGCTAAGAAAATGCCTTGAGCCTGCCTTCTTCATCTTTCCCACTGTAATTTCATTGACTTTAAAATAACGACAATAATAAAGTGAACTGGGCCCTTTGGCAGGCTCTGCCTTCAGGTTTGGGGGATTTGAGTGCAGAGCTCTCCTGCTCCGCACTTCTGCCAACAGACCTTCCCTTGTTACGAACAACCGCTGGTTAATTTGGTTCCAAGTCCTCCTTCAGCACAGCCAGCCAATTTTTCTGAATTACAGGCCTATTTTCTAACATAAATAAACGAAGAGCCCCAGCTAATACAGCCATCTGAAGCCCATTAATTTAATCAGGGGGAGAGGAGAAGGAGCAGCAAAAGGATCTGGAAAAGGCTTGCAAGCAAATAATAAATTAGCCTGGAATCATCTCTGGCAAGTTCAACTGTGTTTTAGTGCAATTTAGCTGCACTAGAATAAAGTTTAGCTGCTTTTTTTGCCTGATAAAACAGAAATTGGCTTTACCAGCAGATTGCTACAGAAGCCCATCCATGTAGCCTTTGTGGATAACACTCCCAAACCATTTTTATTTTCACTCCTAAGTACTCACAGGGAGGATTTTTGAATGACACCACAACATGCATGGTGATGTCTAATTATTGATTATTTTAAGAACAACACCTCTGAAGTGCAGTCTGTGCTGGCAGAGGATCCTCCTGACTGGATTGCTGCAGTGCATCCCTGAGCTTGACTGGAAATAATCATGCAAACAATGACCCATTTAATGGCAAACAACAGAGGAGGACGACTGCTGCCTCCATAATCAAACCCTGAATGTGTTAGAATGAGGCACATTCTTGATTCTGAGCATACCACCATGGCCACCTGTATTAATTTTCTGAGAGGGGAATTAGAAGTATGAGGCTGTATTAAAGCCAGTTTAATTAGCTGATTGCACAACTGCTGTAGCAGTCAGACCACCTGATTAGCACATAATAATCAGCATAGATTTAATAAGCAAAATAGGGTTTTTTTCAGCATGTGGAAAAAGAAATGACAAAGAAACTTATCACAAAATCAGAGATGAATCATAGAATATCCTGAATTGGAAGGGACCCACAAGGATGTTGCAGAATAATTATTGACTTCTACAGCTAGACTAGTAGTTGTGATCTTTTTAGGAAATCAAGTCAAATTAATTATTGATTCTGAAGATTTCCATCCTAATAACTAACAGTGAGGTATTATTCAGCTTTCAACTCCATGAATGCACTAGAGTGAACTAAACAATGTGTTAGGTGAGACCAAAGATTTTCATCATCTGTGGACGAAGGGTGCAGGGCACCTCATGTGAGAAATCCAGCTTTAAGTGCAGAAGGAGTTAAGCACAATCATCTCTTTAATGTTCACCATAACCCTACACAGACTGGGGACACACACTCGCAGTTGGTGCACTGCAGAGCTGCAATTCAAATACAGCAACGAGCCCTGCCTTTCACTACACATTGTTCATTTGGCTCTGACAAGTGACACTGTTCAACATGCCAACCCCGGTGACATTTCAGCTCTTCTGACAGGGCAAGAGCACAGCATTCCAGTAAACAGATTTAACTACGGCTTCACTGAGATACAGTGACCTACATCCTTAAAGATACCTTCAGGTACCTAACTCAGTATTTTTAGTCCTGTCTTACTCACTTACTGAGAGCTGAGTGATTTTAAAATGCTGTCATCTCCACCTGCAAGCCTGCCAGTGCGTAGTGATGGGAATTGGATGGGACCAGAGGAGGTAGAGCAATGTTGGGTCCTGAGCCCACATGGGCTTGTGATCTGCATGGAATATTTGTACCATGATTCAACAAGATAAACAATCCATATGGGAAAAAGAATGCACTGGCATGGACTCATAATCATAGAATACTGGCTGTCTGATCTGGCTGGAGATGTCATGAGCAGGGGAATTGGACTATATGACCTTTAAAGGTCCCTTCAAACCCAAACCATTCTGTGATTCTAAAATTGGAGTCTCTCCAGCCAGAGAAAGTGATGTTTCTAAGACAGACAAGTCAGAATACTTGGACTTTTCAAAAAGCAGCTTTGGAACAGGAGCAGTATAAAAGCTGCCTGTGGCAGTACCTAGAGGGACTCCAAGAGAGCTGAAGAGAAACTTTACACAAGGACATGGAGTGACAGGACAATAGGAAATGGTCTCAAGCTGAAGGAAGGTAGATTTAGATTAGATATTAGGAAAAAATTGTTTCCTGTGAGGGTGGGGAGGCCCTGGCTCAGGGTGCCTGGGGAAGCTGTGGCTGCCCCATCTCTGGAATTGTCTAAGGCCAGGCTGGATGAGGCTTGGAGCAACCTGGGATAGTGGAAGGTGTCTCTGCCTATGGCAGGGGGTTGGAACAAGATAGTCTTTAAAGTCCCTTCCAAGCCAAACCATTCAGGGCTTCTATGATGTATTTCTCAAAGGTCCTTCCTTTGCTTGACAACAAAGACTAAGCTGATTTCTTGGGCCAGAAGAGAAATTGGGTTATTTCAGCCAAGACCACTATAAAAGGCAACGTAAAAGCTCTCTGAGTTTTGGAGACCCGCATGCTGCTGTCCTTACGTTTTGGAGAGGCGTGAGGGCTATCTGAAGCAATCTGCCTCATCCTGGTGCCGTGGCAGCTGAGCGCGACCAGCCTGGAGATGATGGCGGTTTTGCCGAAGCCAATGTTCCCCACGATCACCACACCGCGGTTGACGCTGGCATTGGAGCTCTGCAGCTGCGCGTCGATCTCGTGGAACACCCAGTCCCGGCCCACGAACACGGACTCGGTGGTGATGCTGGGCACCTCGAAGAGCAGCGGCTTCAGGGAGATGTCAGGGGGTCTGTAGGGCGCGAAGCGCACTGGAAAGGGAGATGTGGGAAGAGCGTCAACATCCATGCCAGAGGGGAAAGGAGAGTTTGGGAAGCGGATGTTTATCTCACACAGAAATCTTTCCGTTATGAAAGGTGGAAAGAAAACACAGTTCTGTATCAGGCATGGGTTTGGTGTGAAAGCAACCGTCTCATCCACAGTATCTTCCACAAGGGCATTGAGGATTTTACGGGGAGTAGCTTAGAGCTGGGGAAAAAAATGTGCCTGGAGAAATGAATTATCTTCTTAAATCCACCACAGTTAAAGGCCCTGGGCAGAATGCTGCACTCTGCGCAGCACCTCCTGGGAGACAGTACTGATGGTTCAATATAGAGACAGACAATGAGCTTTCACCTGTTCAATCCAACGAGCCCACAACAGTCTCAGCACCTGCAAGTGTTAACTCAATCTAAGCAAAGTGATTTCAATTCTTCTGAAGTTAGTAAATTAAACCAGATTGCTGACAGGATGTTCCTGTTTGGCAATTAAAACATCTTCTCTTTTCACAATGAAAAATGATGTTTTAAAGCACTGTAAAGTTATCAAGAAGAATGAGAAATACCTCCCCAACAAACCACGTGTGCTGGTGCTGATGAAATACTGTGCAACTTCTGTAGAGTCCAAGCAACAAATTAAAATACTGAACTGAAACACTGCCCACCATATGCAGCTGGGCTCTTTCCTATGGCTGAAAACTTCAATTCAAGCAACCCAGATCAGGGTGCATTATATTAAACTCAGCAAATGTCCAAGTTTATTTCCTTTACTTGATTTAGACTGTGACTTTTGCATAGTAGGGAAAATTTCTTCACTTAAAGGGCTGTTCAGCTCTGGCACAGGCTGCCCAGAGCAGTGGTGGAATCCCCATCCCTGGAGGGATTTAAAAGGATGTGGCACATGTGGACATGGGTCAGTGGTGGCCTTAAGCAGTGCTGGGGGAATGGTTGGATTTGATGAACTCACAGGCTACGTTTCAAACCTTAATGATTCTGTCATTCTTTCAAGTGCCATCTTAGACATCTACATCCATTGGGATGAAACTAGTCCCCTTTTTTCCCCAGCCTCTGTGCCTAAAAAGGCTAAACTATTTTTTAGTGCTTCTAAGAAGCACATGAAACTCTCTTACCCACAAGGCAAAAGTATTAAACACATACAGTGAGGAAAATCCCTTGAAAATTATTAAAACAACTTACGGAAAGCATATCACTGCCATACTACATATACAAATCCACAGTATATTGGAGGGGTGGGAACTATCCACTCCTCCATCCCAAACCTCACCCAAATATCTTGGTTCTTCCCATCCTGCAGCTCTGCTGACATTTGCTTTTTGGAGAAGAAAACCCTCTGTACATCACAGCCATCAGCTTGTGTCTTGGATTACAGCAACCTAAACAGCCTCAAATCCCCAGGGATGAAAACAGGGAAAGAAAAAATTGCCTTCCCCATCCTATTAAAAACCTGTCACTGGGATGAATCCTTGTCACACTCTTAGTGTTGGGACTCCTCTATTGCTCCCCTGCTTAAAATAACTGATTTAACAAAAAATAGCAGAGACAATCTCCCATTTATTCTCTCTCACTGGGATTTTGGAACACTGGGAACAGACAGTGGGCTGTAATGTATCCCCTAGCACAGGGCCAGGAATGTCTTCTTTATTTCAGCCCAGTGCCAAGACTAGGGTTATTAAAACTAAACACAAGTTTAGGATTTCCAGCTGGAAAAAAAAGAGCTGCTGTTTGTAACATTGATGCAATTTCATAACAATAGCTGCAAAATGCAGCATTTCAGGGAAGAACCCCCCCTTGCATATACAATGACATGAAAATATTTCCAAATAGTGATGGGCTTGCTTTTTCACATCTTCTCCTTCTCTTTTTAAAAACAGCACAGCAGCTCAGGTAGGTTCAGAAACAAATCTTAAAAAATTTAAACACTGCTGCTATTCTCATGCAACTGTCACAAAAAGGGGGGAAAAACTCCAAATGCAGAAGGAAAATATGTAGTGATACAAGGGTTTTAAAAGTGTGTCTGGAAAACAATTTGATTCTGTTCCTACAATAAAGTTGAATGTTTTGGATGCAATCACTGCAAATTACACAGCCTTGGCAAGCTGCTGCCTCCAAACATATGGAAATTTGATCTGTCAAACTTTGCTTTCTTCACTTACTGCCTGCTAATGCACTTCTAGAACTGCCTCAGCAGCAGCCAGGAGGGTTTCATTACAGACTGCTATCCAAAGCTCACAAACCCACTCTTTGGGGGGCTCATGTGCTTGATACAAAGCCCAGCCAGGCTGTACCAGGTGGAGCATGTTGAGTGAAAACCCAGCCTGTGCCTTTCAGCTCCCCAGTTCCTCACCCTAAGATAGTGGGCTCAAGAAAAGCCCCTAGAGAACAGGAAAGTTTCATGTATGGCCAAAAGAAACCCCTCTTCTATGCAAAGGGGAGAATAAACCAGTCTCATGACACAGAAGCAACCTGAAAATATCCCAAATGAGCTTTCTTGGCCATTTACTCATCTGTGCAACAAAAAATGATGGGCCTGAAGCATTAGCCTGGTGCTCTGCTGCAGACTCAGGACTGTCACAGTGACAGCTTAAGCACGTGGTAGAAGACTGAGCTCAGATTAAAAGAGGGATGTTAAGTTGAAGGGTGGGCTGAAATCCCAAGGGCATGGAGCAAATAGAGCTGGAGCTGCCTGGGAATAAGCAAAACACTAAAATGCCATCCCTGGCTCCTCTTCTCATTGCTAACGTCTTGTTTGTAGAATTTGCCACAAAGAAACACAAAAATTTCTTCTCTCAAAAGGCTTTTTAGAAGTCAAAGAGCTGCCTGAATATGGGCATTGTGAGCATCCCTGCAAGAGCTGGCTGAGCTGGTGGCCCCATCACTGCACTGGGCTCCTTCGCCACCGGCACACTGCAAGGGGGAACTGCAATCCCTGGCCTTGATCAAAAAACTAAGAAAAAACAGTAGTAGTCCATACAATTTCTCATTTTTAATAACTTATCAAAGTATTAAGTCTGGGGAGCCCAGCTGAGAGCTGCGGGTATTCATCCTGGAGAAGAGACAAGAGAAGGCTCTAGGATGACCTTATTGCAGCCTTTCAGTGCCTAAAAAGGCTCCAAGGGAGCAGGAGAGAGACTTTGGACAAGGGCCTGACGGGACAGGACAAGGGGGAATGGCCAGAGGGCTGGGGTGGATGAGATATTAGGAAGGAATTGTTCCCTGCGAGGGTGAGGAGGCCCTGACAAAGGGTGCCCAGAGAAGCTGTGGCTGCCCCTGGATCCCTGGCAGTGTCCCAGGCGAGGTCAAATGGGGCTTGGAGCAGCCTGGGGTGGTGGAAGGTGTCCTGCCATGGCAGGGGGTGGGACTGGATGAGCTTTAAGGTCCTTTTCTACCCAAACCATTTTGGGACTCTGGTTTTCACATGGATGAAGTGGCAGCTGCCCGAGGGGCCGCTGTGCTCCTACCTCGCAGGTCCTGCTGTGCCCGGGCGCTAGCCACAGTCTGCCGTGGCATCCGCAGTGACGTGCGCAGGGGGGTGTGTCTCTGCTCATCCAGGTAAGCCAGATCTTCCAGGTGAGCTGAGCTGGTGGCTGCCATGAGAAAGCAAAGAAGTACATCACACCTGGCTTTCGGATCTCATGCTCTTTTTATTGTATTTTTCAATTTTTAATGAAAATACATGGAGATGTAAGTACCTTGAGACAACAGAGCTGACATGAAACAAGTACCATTTCCCCTAGGAAGAAGTAAAGTGTTTTGGTGACTTTTTCTCATGTTTCACTGGTATTTGCTCTGATCTGGTCTCCTGTTGGTGTTCCCAAATAAAAGAAGGTATATGGAAAACAGAGACATGGAGTCTCTCGTACCTGATCTCAGTTCTGCCAATCACAAACTCAGTCATGTTTGTGCAAAGCTGACAGAGACACTCAACATCTCCTATAGGTGAAAGACAACTCACCAGTGCAGTTTATGCTGAAGCCCACAATCTCTTCTTCATTGATTTTAGAGGTATTTAATTTGGATATTAACATTTATGTGTCCCTAAAGCCAGAATTGGAGGCAGAAAAATTAAACTTTCAACAGCCCAGCAAAAATACATGAATAAATGAGGAAAATGTTATCTGAACTAATGAAGGTAACTTTACTATTCCAATGTGACTTGCTCATGGGAGAATTTAGTTTTCTTTAAAATGCTGGATTAAATAGGAATAATTTACCGGTCTCTGCTGAAGGTGCCATCACTACACCGATAAGGACGGTTGGGGCAGGCAAGAACTAACACTGGCCACAAAGTTATTCTTTGTGAGATGGCAAATTCAGAGAGTATTCTGTGTAGTAACTCAGCACTGCTCACCATGAAGAGCTGGTGTACAAGCTGTGCTCCCACTGCTCCCACAACTGGGCTTCTAAAAATTGCCACATAAGTGGTAATGCTTGAATCTCAGGGTTCTACCACGATCCAGATGTACTCTACCAAATCTACCATCCCATTCTGGCATTTATGTTATGCAACAAAGTGCAAGAATCATGGAATAGTCTGGGTTGGAATGGACCTTAAAGTCCATCCAGTCCCATCCCCTGCGATGGGCAGGGACACCTTCCACTGTCCCAGGGTGCTCCAAACCCTGTCCAACCCAGCCTTGGGCACTTCCAGGGATCCAGAGTCAGCCACAGCTTCTCTGGGCACCCTGTGCCAGGGCCGTTCTTACAACACGTTCTTGCCTCTCCCTCACAGGCAAGAACGTGTTGTAAGAACTGCTCCCAGTTGTAAGCTGCTCAGTGACAGCAGGGACACAATACATTCAGTGACTGTACTTTGTAAGCTGCTATAAAAAGGGGTATTTTTGTGCTGCTTTGGAAGATATTTGGGGAAAACCTTAAAAAAAAAAAAAGCTAAAAAGAAGAAAAAAAAAGCACCAGCAGGTATAAGTGCTGCTATGCTTTGCTTCCCAAGAACAGACTGTATACAAATTGAACTGCATTTGAAAAAAAATAAGAGAAGAGCCTGTTTTAGCAAAGCTGTGTATTCATGATTACTTTAAAATCTGGAATACCATGGAATATCACTAAAAGAAAGACAGCTTTTTGCCCCACTCCTAGCTACACTGTCTCCACACTGATGACCTTGAGGCTCAAAATTAATATACCTATTTTCTGGTGGGTTAATTTGTGGTTGGATTAATCAGCTAATCTGGTTTATCAAGTAGTATCCAACGTATGTCACTGGAGCAAGGACATGGAATTGGCAGCTCAGCATTAACTCTTCGAGCAATGTCACATTTGCAGACTTAAAACAACCCTGAAACTACATGTAGTTTCCCTTTCCCATCATTCAGGCACAAAGATAATGAGGTTAAATTGTCTGGGGAAAACCACCCATACAAACCCATTACCTAAACCCCATAATTTTCTGGTGCCATAAGCATATAGGAGCTAATATGTGATAATTTGATGATAAAACGTTAAGCCAAATCTTCAACTCCCATCATAGTTACTTCCACAATTTAACCTGGAAGATAAACTGTGTTAGCTGACCTAGTACTTCAAAGCAGCAAAACCTCTACCAAAAAATAAACATCCAGAAGGAAAAATTGTTCCTGAACTTTACTGGACAGATAGTTTCCTCTTGAAATAGTATTTGCCTCTAAGTGCACCAAGCCACTCAACAACTTCCAAAGACAATTAAATCAACACACATGTATTAAAATTTATGGTGCCCAGCCTACTGTGTTTGCTTTGGAAGGTGTTTACGCAGTGTCATTTATAAGGAATTCATCTAAAGCAAGCAGGCTACGCAAACAGAGTTTTCGAGGTTTTTTCCTATCCCCTCTCTCCAGTCTGAAGTCTCAGGTTTTCAGTCTGTGCTGCACCTCCATGCTCTGGGCTTGTACTTCTCCATCTATAAATCTCATTTCTACATCGCTTTTAGGTCTGTGACTGGCCAAAGTGGGATTAAAAGGAAAACTAATCCAGTTATGCAATGCAGCCTGGTTCACCAAGGGATGCTGATTTAACAGACAATATCCCAGGCTCGTTGGGATCTCTCTCTGAATTGTCTCTGGGTTTTCTGGAGCAATGTCCACCAGGACTCAGAATTCAAAGGCTGGACTTCTCCACATGTCTACACAGACACACAGACAACACATTTTATCCCAGAGAAGTTACCCAGCAAGAAAAAAATATGGGGCAATAAAGGAACGGGGAGTAATTCCAGGCAAGCAGCTTTGCAGCAAAGATTTAATACTTCTAATCCCATCTCATTTTTCTGCCCTGCTGTTACCAGCTTCAGGGGAATGCTCAGCAGGCTGGTAAAAGACATCAATAAGGTATGGTACAGCATAATTTAGAAATGTTTTTAGAAAGAGCAGACATGAATTTAAATGAAAATAATGTCAATTTTATGCCAAGACAAAATTGTCAGTCACTAGCGAATGCCAGGTGCTGTGAGGTGTGAGATACTTGGGGCACAGTCCACCAGGAGAGATGGGACCCAGAGCAAATCTATAGACAGGAAGTACCACCATTCTCTTAACTCCAAAGTTCTTAAGCTCTTCAGAGAACATGAGACACTTGATTTTACTTGCAATGAATCCTTTGAAATAGTAGAAATGGATTTGATGTCTTAGCACCTTAAACCCAAGACATTGCAATAACAGTAAAGAATCTCTTTTTTTTCTCTTTAAACATATTCTCCCATAATCTTGTTGCACAATCTTATAAGAAAGGGACCATAAATTTCTGAAATAACCATTAAACACCATCAGAAGCAGTTTTCCACAGAGGAATTTTCCATTTAGAACCAGTAAGTCAAACAAAAAAAACAATTTTTGTCATTCTTAAGGATGATGACTCCGGGAAGGAGATTTCTTCTTGGATAAAGAAACACAAGAAGGGCAGTGTGCTGTGTCTGGCTCTGACCTAAAGGCATAAACATGAAATTCTTACCTGCTACTGAATTTGGTCGTGGCATAAGGTAAAGAGGAATTGACTGCACTGACTGGGACAGGACTGTCTCCAGATTCCTCTCAGGGATTTTGTTGAGGCTGTAGGTGGAGGCTGACATGTTCTCATCCACGCGGTACAGGCAGGAGTCCATGCTGGATTTCTGGGATTGCCACTGTTTCAGGTTTCCCCCAGATCCAAGTTCCTTACTGCTTTCTCCTCCATATTTAGTACGTTCCACATTTTCAGAGTAACTTGTCAATGTAGCTGGAAGAAATTATAAACAAAATGAGCAACAAAGGAAGAATGGCTTGAACACACGCTGCTCAATGCCGAGCTAAGCCATGCAAGAGCCAAAAATGATCTTCATAATATTTTCCACATCCACATAAATCAGAGATTATGGATTTTAGTTTAATGATATGGTTTCTGCTTACGACTTCTAAAAGAACATTTAAGCTCTAATGTTTTGGCTCATACTGTTAAAAGCCATTTGTAATTAGAAAGAGTATTAAAAATTCTGTGCTGCATTGTATTCAAATACACCATTCCAGAAAGAATAGAAATTATTTAGGAGGAAACATTACCATGGCTCCTCATGTCTTTTAATTGGCATCATAGTTTCTACCTTTCCATTTTCAGGAAATGTTTGCAGAAGTTTGCAAGATCTGACACTGAGAAGCTTCCCCTGACCTGCCTGAACAGCCAGCTCCCATGGATTAGTTTGGTTCAGAAACTGAACCCCTTACCTCACTTGATAGACAGTAAGTTTTTATGAAGCTTTAACTGTAATCCACTAAGTTCCCCCTATATTATTTCATTTTACAGATGAGGATTGTTGCTATATTGACTTTCCTACTGGGAAGTGACAACACTCAATTGATCCAGAACATCCCCATGTTCTCCCCATTTGTATTTTGTCTTCTGGATTCCAGTGTAGTTAGCCCTGGCTGTAAATCCCTTTGGGCTACTGACTTTCCTCTTATCTTTAGTCCCCAATATATTCATTCAAGGTCATAACCTTATTCACTGAGACAAGGTCCCAACACTCACATCAGCTTATCTGAGTGTGTCAGAGAATCACAGAATGGTTTGGGTTGGAAGAGACCTTACAGACTATCCACTGCCACCCCCTGCCACAGGCAGGGACACCTTCCACTGCCCCAGGCTGCTCCAAGCTCAGAGACATGTTTGAAATATGATATCAAACATATGATATCATGTTTGAGATATGTCTGAAATGATTCTCTATAAAAAACTCCATTTAAAAGACTGGATTTGCAGGGCAAAGCATGCCATGCTTTCTATTCACAAAAAAACCCCCCACTGATCCATTAGAATCCATTAATTTTAAATGCCTATCTCAGTATGTGTCTAATTAAGTCTTTGTAGAAACAAATCAGCAACTGACATCAGTCATCTTCCAACACATCAAACTGAGGAAAAACAAAATAACCATGTGTCAAAATAAGTTTTCTCTAAGTGAAACAACAAAAAAGAAAAAAAGAGCTATTAAGTCCTGCTGCCCCTTTTTCTAATCAACAATTTGTGTTCATTTTAAACATAATTTTCTCTGCTTTACACTGAAGCTGTTTTATGTGCAAACTCGTCACTGAATCAGGTATTTAGGACTGTTCCCTGTGGATTAATTTACCTGCTGAACAGCCCTGGATGATCTAAGTGCTGCTACACATGCTGAAGTGATGGCTTTATGGATTTAATCTCTTCTAGGAGCTACTTTAAACCAAAATAATTTTAACTTTAGTTAAAAAGCAAAAGCATCAGGTTAGCTGTGAGTCAGCAACATGAGCTGACATGCTGTGCACATCTCCCATAGTGTGACCCCCAGAGCTGCTCAAACACTACACCTTCACAGTGACAACTGGAGGAAGCACATTTCAGAAAGGCAATTTCAGAAAATTTACATCACCTGCAACTAATAAGATTCAGAGTGATATTCGGGGAAGAAAAGTTGTGAAGGTCAAGTTGGCAGATAAATACAATGAAAGTGCGAAGATTTGGACAGCCCTGAAATGGTCAGGGAGGTGGATCAGGTGATCATTGTAGGTCCCTTCACACTGAAACATCCTCTCCTCTCCTCTCCTCTCCNTGCACCAAGGAAGGTGAAGGCTGGCTATAAAGGAAAATTTCTTCCTTGAAAGAATGGTGAAGTCCTGGAACAGGCTGTCCAGGCCAGTGATGGAATCACCATCCCTGGAAACGTTCAAAAAACATGTGGATTTGGTACCTGGGGACAGTGCAAGGGGACTGGAATTAGCTGATCTTTTAAGGTCCCTTCCAACACAAACTAATCTATAATTCTATGACTTTTAAACACAAGGACACATCATTAAGCTAAAGCTCAAAAAAATGCAACCTTTGAACTGACAGCGTGTTCTAAACTGGGAAGAGGTAAACGGATAAACTCAAATCTATCAAAGAGCAGGAATTTTAGCCTTAAGCCATCTGCAGAGAGGCAAATCTTTCAACCCCAGTCTCCAGGGGACCCAGCATGGCACAGGTGGGATATGCTGGGGGTGCCACGGCAGGAGCCCACCAGGACATGAGAGGCTACCAGAGAACACTTGGGGCTCTTCAACTAAAGAGTTTGTCTTCAACTGAAGTTTCGTCTTGCTAAATCCAGATGAAAAAGCACAACCCTGGTGAAAAAAAATCAGAACCTTGCCATGCCTGGGCCCTGCTCCATCGATCACACCACCATAGTGTGTGCTGGAGGCTCCTGGGAGCAAACAGGACACTGCAGGAATGGAGAAGGATGGGACAGTGAGTCACACACAGAACAGGAGAAACCTGACGTGCACAAACAGCTGAGCTTCTCTACAGCACTGAAGTAATACCACAGGGACATAAATACAGACATGTGCATATAGATCTATATATTTATAGATACATAGCTGTGTCTCCAGTCTCTGCTGGTGCAGTCTCACGCTATTTAATGTGAGCACAGAGTTCGAGGCATCCAGATCATATGACTGCTGGAAAACACTCAATGAATGACATCCCGTGGAAAGTCCATTGGATGAGTGCGCAGGCAGCACGGTGCCTGTCCACAATCTTGTCTGCAGCTTTTCCCTGGGATTTGCTGAATCTCTGTCTCCATGATCCCAACCCACCCACAGCACCAGCACCACCTGCACCAGCTTCAAGCAGCTTTGCAGGCACATGGACTGTGGTGCCAGGAGGGAACACACTCCAGAAGCGCTGGAGTCACTTCACAATCCCACCCTTCGTGCACTCAAGATTTACTCCTGTATGTCCTCTGTCAAACTTTCCTTTTCCCACGTGGGTGGTTTCCCTTGGAAACAAAAGTTCTTATTAGAACTTTTTGCAAATAACACGGGTGAAATATTTTTATTTCTTTGGGGAAATAAAGAACTGTACCGGAGCAGCAGCAGCCTTCCCAAGACAGTACCTCAGCACTACAGACAGCACTACACTTCTCAAGACAGTTTTGTGTATATACAGGCCACAAATACTATTTCTCATTTAGTCGCAAGCTAGCATATGTCTTGGGAGGTTTTCTACTGACTGTGTCTCTAGTCAAACACATGAAGGAATTTTTACCATCCCATCCAATTCTCCTTGAGGCAAAGACCATGCCTGGAAAACATCAACCTTTACATTCACCTCCCAGCTGTAACTGTGGGAGAAGCAATTTTTGTAGGTCCCACGTGACAATGACCAACAGCTGTAGCATTAATTATTTTTAAAGATTTATAGTGCCTCAAAGTAAGAAACAGGGATTTTGTTGATTTAAAGAAATGACTGCAGCAAAGCAATGAGCTTTCATATGCTGCACTGCAACGAGCTACAAACCCAGGCTGAATTAACCTCATTTCACTTCAACACCACTTGCCTCATTCCATTAGAGATGTCCCAGCTAACACGTACAAGTTGGCAAGGAGTGAAATGAATTTTTTACCCTAATCTACACAAGCTTCCATAAACTCAGCCACAGAAGGATGCACCTAAATATAGCCACATCACCCCAGACCACCCCAGCTGCCAAACAGAAAAATTTGGCAGGCAGAAAGTTTAAGCCCAAAGCATTCCCAAGGGAAGGCAGCAGCCTGGGGCACTCACATGTGGTCCGTGCTTCAGCAACCTTGGTTCAGCACCTTTAGAACACTACTCTCTGCTGGACATCACCAGGCAGTGAGTTTACGGCATCTCCATGCAAAAAACCCCAAACCCAAAACCCCCCAAGCTCTGTCCTGCTCCAGGCTTGAGGCCAAAATCCACACCACTTGCTGAATGTTTAAATTCTCTTTCATCAGTGGTCTCAAATAGGAGAAAAAAAATTAAGATCACTGGCTTAATTCATATAAACAATCCCACAAACAGACAGAGATTAAACAGGTAAAGCCATTTTTGTGTCAGGTCTTGGGATGCTATGAATCACAGTGAGCATGCAAAAGGTCTTAAAACGAAATGAAAAATACCTCGACAGTAGCATCACCTGACCCTAAATACATTCTGTGCTAGAGCTGAATTCCCTGCTGCACCAGCTGACAAGCAGGATGAGGAATAGGATAAAGAATGGGATGACAAATGGGATGATTGCCTTGCAGGGCTCTATCCTGGCTGCTACTCAGGCTAGAAATGCAAGGTCTGGGTAAAACAGCACTGCAACAGAGCGAGACCCTCCTACCTTCCGAGCCCAGCTCCCTGCAAACACTGTGAGGCAGAACAGCTCAGCAAAGATTCCGTTCAGAAACTGCAGATTATTACTTGCAGAAACAAGGTAATTAATGTTGTAAAGCACAGTCCACTATTGTAAACATGAAAGAAATCGGTTAAAAAGGTCCCAACTCTAATACCTTAATGATCTTTACCAAAACATCAATCTGTCCCCCATAAAAATTAGAGGCAATGGCTTATGGAACTGCAGGAGTGGCCACGACACTGGCTTTTAACCTTGCCCAGTCTGACTCTTTATGCTGAGCTTTCTCTCTACAAACATGTTCCTACAGAAAACACATGAAGGGGCTGGAGTGTGTCCAGAGAAGTCCAACAGAGCTGGGGAAGGGTCTGAAGGTCAAGTCTGACGAGGAACAGCTGAGGGAGCTGGGGCAACTCAGTCTAGACCAAAAGAAATTAAGTGAGACCNGTGCTCAGTTGCTAGCTGAGGCTAAACCACAACAGCCAGCTCCAGGCAACCTATGGATTTTGAAAGTTCAAAAAACTTTTCCTTTCAGAATTTTTCAGGAAGCTCCTCTTTGGGGAATGAGCCCAACTAGAAGCCCTTGAGATTCAAAAAACTATAATTCTCAGAAATGTTATTCATTATTAACAGAGCATTTCATAATACTGATGAGAATGTCAGAATTCAAATGCTTTAACTGTAAGATCATAAAAATATTTAACCTGAGTTAAATTTATCTTGATGTGCCTTTTGAGCTGCTCTTTGTTCCCTTCTCAATGCAGATAAAGTTGGAAACAAATCCATCTTGTTTCATTGTCAGCAGCGTCTATTCTGCCTAGCAGCATCTATTTTGCTTAGCAGGCACTTAGGCGAATTTATTATCAAACCTATTTTTAACCCACAAACACATACATCTGTTAGAAGGCAGCATCTTGATAAAAGCTCAGGAATAAGAGGAAAAAAAAAAAGCAAAAAAGGAGTAATTGCTTTACTCCTTTTTAAAATATAGTAATACTGAAAAAAAAAAATAGCAAAAAAGGAAGCAGCTACAGGCCAGGGATACTCCCAGGAGGGGATAGGGCTCCTTTATATGTTATTTTTGATCAACAAAATCTAGGTGAAGAGATCCAGTCCATACGGTACCAGACCTGTGCACTTCACCANGGTAGTTGGCACCTGAAAGGTGGAGAACTGGCTGGGCATCGGGTGGATGGTGGTGAGCAACTGTTTGTCATTTGCATCACTTGGTTTATCTGGGGGGTTCTGGTTGCTTTTTCTTTTTGTTATTTTCCTTTTANAAAGCAAAAAAGGAGTAATTGCTTTACTCCTTTTTAAAATATAGTAATACTGAAAAAAAAAAATAGCAAAAAAGGAAGCAGCTACAGGCCAGGGATACTCCCAGGAGGGGATAGGGCTCCTTTATATGTTATTTTTGATCAACAAAATCTAGGTGAAGAGATCCAGTCCATACGGTACCAGACCTGTGCACTTCACCACAGCAGCGGGGCCAGAGGATTTCCACTGCTCACTGCTTTCCCTTTTAAGCTGCTTTTCCTCATCCTGTGTCCCTGCACAGGATGATCCCCTGACAATTCTGTGGGGAACAGAGTGCAGATGGTCACAGGGAAAAAGCGTGGCCCCATTTCAACTTGGGGTGTTATGAACACACTTCTACAGGAAGATGCCACATGGAAAACAGCCATTCCTTAGGAGATTGCTTCTAATGACATAAAGCGCTGCTCGAACATCACTTGGATAAGCTTCGAATACTGGCAAGAAAACTTTGCTGGTTATTTCAAAGGATTGCTAAGACTGGTAGAGGTTTTCCTGTATTCTGCTGCATTCCAGCAGCAAAGCTTCCAAGCTCACACTGGAGGGGCTGTGAGGTGCAAAGTTTCCCCACAGCAGCACATGATTCTTTGACCAGTTTTCTTTTCAGTAGCAGATTTTTGAACATTAACAGTTGGCTGCTTTTACATAGTGAGAGCCAAAAAATCCTGGAAGCTATTCAGAGGTTACAGTCAGGTCAGGATTTTCACCAGCCATTCTGTTTTACATGGAAAGGATTCCGTGGCATCCAGGAGAAAGGGCTGACTTGTTCCTACCTCTCTTCTTGGCTCCTTCTTCCTTACCTTCTCCCCCATTCTCCACTGCTTTTCTTTTACAAATAAAGAGCATCTGAATTTGATGATCTGGACCTTGTAACTTTTTTTTTATTCTTTCATCCTTTGCTCAGCTCTTAGAACCGACTGACAGCTAGGGCAGAGGCAGGACCCAGCTGGGATCCAACATCCACTTGTATTCACTGTGACCCTGCAGCCCAGCCCAGCTTTGGGGATGGATGTAGGAGAAGGTGCAGCTCAGATGGTGGGACATGGTGAGCAGCGAAGCGAGGGGGTGGGATCCTGCAGTGACTTTTCCCAGGATTCATTAACCTACTTCAGCACACAGCTCAGAATAGCTCACCCATTTGCATTTTAAGATCACACAGGCAGAAGTGCTGCAAGGTTTGCTGTGGAATCCAGGAGCTGAACTAAGCCCAGGTTCCCTGATCAGCCAAGCAAAATGTTAACCACTAGTGCAACTAACCTCCCTAATTTATCAACCTGCCTTTTTTTTTTTTTTTTTAAAGCAATACATAAATTGTTGGCAAAATAAAATCTTCTTAAGCTGGGGAAATACTCAACCTAGAACATAGGGCAAAGACACGCAAGTGACGATCATCCTCTTTGATGTCATACAAACATTAATGGTTTCCCATTGTGCCTGTACAGTTACTGAACAGAATTAATCTGTGTGTGTTATTTTCTCCAGAGTCTTTACACTTGCAACCCAAAGATCACTCAAATGAAAAACATGCTATAGCACCTACAGAAATTCACTGAAATTTGTGATAATTTAGTTCAGCTCCTGCCCAAGGCTTCCTCTTGAACCATTTAAACAAGCTCCAAAAGTGTATTAATTGATGCAAAGTTATCAACCTCATACATCCCAACTTTCACCAACTACTATGTAGTTTTATCTATGAGGAATGGAAGATGGAGGGCTACAGATCACCTTGGTCACTGAAGTATTAACCCAAATTATACAAAACCATCCCCCTAAGTAGCAAACATATAAATAGTTTTAAATATTATCTAAATAGACCGATGCATTCAGCTCTGGGGTCCCCAGGGGACACAAAACAGCTGGGGTGAGTCCAGAGGAGGTCACTGAGTTAATGACACGCTTGGAATCCCTCTGCTCTGGAGCGGCAGTGGGAGAGCAGGGGTTGTTCAGCCTGGAGAACAGAAGGCTCCAGGGAGAGCTCAGAGCCCCTTGCAGGGCCTAAAGGGGCTCCAGGAGAGCTGCAGAGGGACTGGGGACAAGGGATGGAGGGACAGCACAAGGGGGAATGGCTTCCCACTGCCAGAGAGCAGGGAGAGATAGGATATTGGGAAGGAATTTTTCCCTGTGAGGGTGGAGAGGCCCTGGCACAGGGTGCCCAGGGAAGCTGTGGCTGCCCCTGGATCCTTAGAAACATCCGAGGACAGGCTGGATGGGACTTGGAGCAAACTGGGACAGTGAATGGTGTCCCTGCCCACAGCAGGGGGTGGAATGGGATGGTCTTTAAGACCCCTTCCAACTTAAACCATCCTGGGACTCTGACTATAAACCGAGCCCTTGTTAGACCAGCCCAGCGCACTGGGGCTCAGCCAGCAGCAGTGAGGAGGAGGAGGAGCAGCGTGGCCCAGCACTCACCAATGATGCCGCTGTCTCTGCTCTCCAGCGTGGACGTGGGGCTGGTGACGGCCCCGTAGGTGCAGTCCTTGGCCACGGCGCCGGCACCGGCGGGCGGCAGGGTGGAGCAAGGGCTGCTGGCCGGTGGTGAGGCCGTGCTGCTCGTCAGCGTGGAGCAGGGGCTGATGCGCTGCGTCACCGCTGAGCTCTGCAAAATGGGGAAGCAGGAATGCATCACTCACCACAGGCACAGCAAAAAGTGGGGAAAGTCCTTCTGCAGCCCATGCTCGAGGATTTGCTTCGTCTGGTGAGGTTAAAAAGTGCTTTACAGTTCAAAATCAGAACACCCACTAGGCCACCCCCCACCTGTGGCAGACACTGGGCTCGTTTTCTCCGTCACGCTTCAGGGATCCCAGCTTCCATGTTCAGTAGGACAGGAAACAGAAATAGTGGTATTTATCAAAAGCCTGATTCCATACTTGATCAGGAGTTTTGATTGTTTCAGTAGCATTGAACTGAAAGCTTAAAAGAAAAAAGTACAAATAAGCAAAAAACCGTGACAGAAAGGTAAATTCTGTGCCTCTGATGGAGAGCTCTGGGGCGGGAAGCAAACAGTGCGCTCTCACCTTTACTTACAGCTACAATCATCATATCCAGGAAATCCTACAAAGACCTCTGGGCCATTTCCACCTGCTCAGAATCCTTGTGGGGCTGCTCTTTTTGGCTTGTTGTTTGGCTTGTGCCACACAGATGTTTTCACTGAGCTACCCATCACAGCGGGACTATCTTCTGATTTATCACAACTGATGGGACTCCATCAGCACACCTGCACCATTTGATCAGCTTTTCCCAATATTTTCTTTAACTTACTGACAGTCCAATGAACTACATCAAGTTTAAGGTAATATAATTGGGGAGCTTTGGACAAGGAAGGCCAAGGGTATCCTGGGCTGCATGTGGAAGAGTCATGCTGGCAGGGGAAGGAGGTGATGCTTCTCCTCTGCCCAGCTCTGCTCAGTTCCATGCCCTTTTTGTGTTGGGTGCACAAGCCTTGTACAGAGAATTCCAGGTGGGGAATAACCCAACAGAATCTCAGCTGGCCCTGCTTGAAGCAGAAGGTTGGTTTAGATGATTTCCAGAAGTGCCTGCCAATCTCAAACTACAGCATCTAAAAATTCCATCAGCTTACATATGGGATCTTCCAGAATGTAAAGCTTTATTACTATTGTAAGTGCTTTATGGTGGAGTTTTTCTATGTCTCTGGTTTAACTGTCATTTTAAACAAATCCCCACTGAAACTTATCTCAGTCCAAAATAACATCCACTAACTTTAAAACACAGAAATCACTGCACTTTAAAGCAAATTAAAATTCAGTGCAAGGATGGTACACTCATCTTCCCTCCAGCTGATAAAACTGTTGTTTCATGAAATGCCAGAAGTGATAGAAGTTTATTTGCTCTGTTATCAATGCAGCTCCTGAAGAACAAGCTCCTTGCAACTGGAAATTATGAAATAACACAGTATATCACTTGGCATTGATTGACATGTTTTATTTTTGTATTGATATAGAAAAATGTTCCTCTGTGCGAGTTTTAAATATAAATTTCCATTGACAGAACATTCTGTATTATTATTGCTGCTGTTTCATCTGTCACATTTTCACTGAACTTTGAAAAATTACTCTGTTCTCTCAGAGTCTCAATGTCCTTTGTGCTGCTCTGGCAGACAATACAGTTAGAAAGAATTGCCCAAAAAGTAGGAGAAAAAGGATTTAATCCTCAGCATTCGGGATGTCCCACTAAGGAAATCATGATTAAAAGCACAGAAAACATTATTTTATTACAATCTGGATTAGAGAATATATCCTTGGATAAATTCAAAATAAGACAGCAGGGGTAAAAAGTAATGTAGAGATGTACAGATTGGTACATCTACTACAGACTGGGCAGTTTCAGTGCAAATACTTCCATTTCTTATCTTCCTTTCAGCTTAAGCACTGGTGAGATGGCAAATAATTATTGTCTCGTCTGAGAAGGCAAAGCATGGCTGGAGTAACAAGCAGCAGCTTTTGAAACAAAGCATGTTTTATTTGCTCAACTCATGTAAATTAACACATTAAAACCCAAAAAATTGTTCTAATTTTTAGATTCAAGTGCAAACTACTGGTCAAAGTCTCAATCAGATTTTAATGAACCAATGACTAATAAATAGAAGAACTACAAATCCCATAAACATCTCACTGTGTGATTTTCAACATGACTGGAAGTAAGGTAGTGGAAGAAATTCAGTTTGGGATAGAAATCTGGAGAGGTATTCCCAAAATTTGCTGCAATTCAGAAGCAGCCTTAGCTTGGACAGGATTTGTTTGCTGAGACAGACAGTGGGAGATGGCAGAGTCAGAGGAGAGCCCCAAAAATGTGAGATGGCTGGGGCTGAGGTGGAGAGGCTGATGGAGAAGGTTCATTCAGCCTACAGAAAGGACAGCTACACTGGATCCAAGGATAGCTGACCCCTTCCACTATCTGCAGGGCCTGGAGAGAAGACACAATCACACTCCTCTCAGAAGTGGAAAGGGAAAGGACAAGGTGCTACAGTCATAGGTTCCATGGAGGAAATTTTCTACTGGGTAGAAGAAAAGTGTTCTTCAGTTAAAGTTGGTGAGCCCCAAGACAGGCTGCCAAGAGAGACCACTGATCTCCATCAGCGGAGATCTTCAAAACCTGCCTGGATGAGCCCTGAGAACCACGGTCGCCCCCTGAAGGCAGCCTGCCTCCAGGGGCTGCGTGGATGGGCTGATGTCGTGAGGTCACTTCCAGCCTTGAGTATTCCAGGATTCAAGGCAAGTGACAACATCAGGAGATGCTTACAAAGGAAGGAAAAAATTAACTTGGCAATTGAGGAACCAGACTCCCTTTATCTTCTCCCAAACATGAATAGCATTCAAAGGAAATGCTATTCATGGAAAACTTTTTCTTAAAAAAATTAGCACACAGCCCTAGATGATACTGATCTAGTTTAGAGGACAAGTCTTTGCTATTTCTCTTTAGATTTTTTCTTTTATTTATTCTCCAAAGACATCTTTGGCTTTAGAGAAAAGATGGGATTTTAATTTTTGTCAAAAGGTAACAACAAAAGGAACCATTTATAGTAGAAAGCTCTGCTTGGCTTTGAAGTATTCAGTTGAAATAGGTCCCTGTTAAAAGGACATTTTCTAGCCCAATGTATAGTACAGTCCATTTTAAATCCACAACTTGCTTTAAAAAATGGAATGGAAAGTGTTTAAAGTGTAAAATGTGTGTTAAAGGCAAAAACTTTATAAAATTACATTTCTTTGCTCTCAATCAAACTAGCTCATGCAGGAGATCAAAAATGTCTTGTGTCAGTCAGTCAACCCAACCTAGCCTTGGACACTTGCAGGGATC